>JAQZBX010003143.1:0-67068 GCA_029593785.1 Cabassous unicinctus
AAAAAGATCCTTGGTAGCAGCCTCGTCATCCTGGGGTCATCTGATCCACCCTGGAGCAGACTTGTGCACAGAGAAAGGAATTCTGTTGCCTCCCTTATCTAGGTCCTGAGAGCATTCACCGATAGTTAAGTTCTTCCTCAGAGCTGCCCTAAAGCTCTGTTCCTCACGCTTGGGCTCACCTTCAGTTATTCACAAACATTGCTTTCTTCAGCTAATGGAGCTTTGGCTGAGCTGTAGACACTCAGGGAAGCACAAATGAAAACAAAAGTGAAAAACTCTTTTTCACTCCTAGACTGGCAACACATACACACAATACCCAATGACAAAGGTATAAGAGAATGAGCATACTCATACTTTGATAGAGAGAGTGCAAACTGGTACTGCCTCTTTGCAGGGAAGTTTAGTACCATCTATGAGAACTTAAAACAAGCATACTCTTGATCCATTGATGCCGCTTCTATCGTATAGAAATACTTCTCTCTGTACACAGATATTCTTTCAGGGATGTTCATTGAAGCATTGTTAGTGGTTACACAACTTTGGAGAGAACATAAATGACCAGTGATAGGGGAATAGATAAGTAATAAATGGAATATATAAACAAAGGAGTGTTATGCAACTTTCTGAAAAATTAATTAGAACTATATATACAAGCATGGAAATATCAAGAGAAACAATAGCATATTAAAGAACAATATATGTGGTTTGTTAACATTTGGGGGGGGGAATGCCCACCATTTCCCCTCCCTTCTCAGAGCTGGTTGGAGGCTTCCTGCTAAGTTCAGGCTGGCTCAGGGAAGGCTGCGCTGGGTTAAAAGCTCAGGCCCTTCCTTCCAGCCAAATGGGACACACCTGAGGCCCTAGGGTGAGGACTCTTGCCCAGCAGAGCACAGTGGAAGCAATCTCAGTTCTGAAGCAGACAAATGTAGGTTCAAATTCTGCCTTCATGTCTTCTATCAGATGAGTGGCCTTGGGCAAGGCCTTCAACACTCTGAACCTTCATTTCCTCATCTGAAAAATGGGACTAACGCCTACCACGTCAGAGTGTGCTGAGGCAACCTACAGAAGAAGGGTGCCAGGCCATTTTAGTAAGCGCTGGTCCTTTCCCCACCCCCTCAGAGGTTACCTTTCCTTTGCTTTCAAACTCCTGTAGTCCACCCTTAGCTGAATTCATGCCCATCAGACCTCCTGTCCTCCCCACCCTATTCCATGGTGGATTCTTCCTAGAGCCATTCCCATTCCTCCTCCAGGCCTCCTCCAATACTGAGTTGAGAAAGGCCAATGAAGAGTGTTCCTTCCTGGTCAAAATATCCCTGTGTTCACCCTCCTCTCCTCTTCCAGCCCCCCAATCTCCCCACCTCCCACTCACCACGCCAGCATCTCTCCTGTTCCTTCCCACCTGTGCCCTGGCTCCCACCCATTCCCGCCTTGTTCAGGACATGAGTGGAACAGTTACCTCCCCTTTCTCTCTTTGGCATCTTTAACCCAATCCTCCCGTCCACCCCAACTCTATGATTAGGCTCAGGTGGGTCCCATCACAAAACACCCTTCTCTACCCTGCTTCCCACCCCATCTCCCACCTTCTTTTACCAGCTCCCACTGACCCTCCTGCCATCAATCCGGGGGCCTTGGTTCAGCCTTCCACCCGCGGTTCCCCCAACTCGACCCGTCCGCAACAACGGGGACAGTCAACCACGCGCTTGTAAACGTTCTCCTGCTTGCCTGACTCTGGATACTTGGCCTCTCCCATGATTCTGCCCTCTGGCAGAGCAACCTGGAGGCTCGACTTCCATCTGTTTGCTGACAGAGTGACTGAAGCCGGGAAGAAACTTGACCGTGTTCTCGTTTTTTCTGAGGAGGAAACAAGCTCAATAACGTCCCCAAGTAACTTCCCAGTAACTTCCCCAAGGCCACACAGCGGGTGAGCGGGTTGTGTTTTTATCACAGAATCAAGTGCTTCCGGAAGGTTCCTGCTCTCCGGAACTTCTTCCCTTCCACTCTACACCCTTTCTCATCCCTAGAAAAGCTCGGCCAGGTGCATATTAGCATAAAAACGTCCTTAATTAGTATCCGTTTCCGCCCGGTGGGTCGCCTCCCGCTGCCTGGGTTCCAGCCTTTGGCCCCAGAACCCCCTCCTGGGGATCCCACTCCACCCTCGCCTGGACCCGGGAATCTCCGAGCGCGTGTCCCGAGGGGGTCGAAAGCGTTCGCAGGGACCCCGCCCCAGCCGGGTCCACTACGGCCACCTCGGGCCCTAGACGCCGCGCGCGCCTCCTGCGCGTGGGAGGGCCGGGTTGACCTCAAAAGCCTGGACCCCTCGCGGCCGCCCCGGCGCCTGGGCTCTGGTTTCTCTCGGCCACCACCTCTGCTTCTCCCCCAGCCGGGGCCCAGGGGAGAGGTGCTGGGACGAGCCCTGGCCGACCCCCGGCAGCAGGGCTCGGCTGCCGGAGACGAGATCTGATGAGAACGTCTTCCTGCAAATTAAGCCTTCTCAGGACTCCATCCGGCGCCGGGAGCCAGTCCTGCCGACCGCGGAGGGTGCTGGTGCGGTACCGGCTCCCCTCCCCTCCTCTCCGCTGCTCTCCGCCCCCTCGCCCTGCACCGAGGGTTGAAGGGTGGAGCCCCCCTACTCCTGCCTCCCAGAAACTGGCGGCTGTGCCCCTCCTCTGCCCAGCTTAGGCTACCACTTACCCCCTGGGATAAGTCCTACTGGACTTTAGAGGCGAGACCGCTGGGTTCCAGTCCTGTTTCTGCCCCGGGTTAACTGCTTCTCCGTTTCCCCAGGGAGCAAAAGGATGGGGGAGAAATACCTTTTTCCCTCTGGTTCTCATAAGGACTCACAAAGCAATGCCCAGTACATAGAAAGGCCAGGGTCCTACCCAGTATCAACCTGAGGGCTTTAGGGACTCAGTGATACATCCCATCCCACCCCATTGTTTGCAGATGTTACCTATTTGTGAAAGGGATCTGAAGCCTTCACCCTTTATATAGAGGAATCTGCAAAGGGTGCAGAGAGTTCCCAGTGTTATTTGTAAAAGTAAAATGCAGAATTTTGGAATGCAGTGCTATCCTGGAAAAATCTGGCTAGTAAATGTAGGCTAGTCCTTTGTATGGCCTGCAGAGATTTTCAGGGGACTATTCCCTTCTTTGTTCTACCTGACCAAGCCCCACTCCAAGATTTTCTCCAGGAAAACAAAAAGCAAATGCCCAAATGAAAGAACTTTGCCTTTCACTTACAGTCTTACAGACACTGTTTCATTATTATTTAATAACTATTATTATGCCCAGTTTATAGATGAGGAAACTGAGACCCAATTTAAGTGATTCCCCAAGATTGCAGAATTATTTAAACAATGGAGTTGGGATTTGAACCCAGCTCCTTTCATTCCAAATCATGGCTCTTCTTTGCTACTCTGCACTGCCTTTGGACTTGACTATTTCGTGCTATTTATAGTTTCTGCACTTATTACTTTTTTCCTTGGTGTTGGTGAATTTTTTTAGACTCCAGCCTGTTTTAAGTGTGCTGCAAGGAGACAAAGAGGGAAGCGTGTGTCTGCACTTGCACTTGGGTTCAAAATATGGAATATGGGGTTTTGGGGTTGGAGGCAGTGAGGAACGAACTTCCAGGAAAGGAAGATTCCAGAAGCTGAGGTGGGGGGCATCTGGGGCAACCCCTGGGGATCCCCTCTAGCTGTAACCGTGGAGGCCTGGTGCATTAAACACAGCACCCCACCCACGCGCCCTTCCTACACCAGGGATCCAAGCTCTGCCTGTAAGTGCCCCCAGCCCCAGATCCGCACAGCTCAGTACAGGGAATGATGCTTGGCCCAGAGTTGGCCGAGAACCGGGCCTGCTTCCGTCGGGGGTATCTGCCTGGCAGTCAGGACAGGACGTACCTCTGGGAGAAGGACAGACAGAGAGGCATTCAGAGGTGGAGACAAGGAGAGACAAAGGTGGGGAGGAAGCACTAGAATGTGAGGGAGAGACAGGAACCCAGAAAGGGAACAAGGGAGCTATTCAGAGTAAGAAAGAGAGGGGAGGCCCCACGGGTGGCAGGGGGGCAGCAGAGAAAGAGGGGGAGAAAAGAGAGAGAGACAGGCAGGGGGTGGTGGGCAAGAAAAGGATATAGAGAAAGGGCAGAGGGATAGAGAGTGGAGGAGAGATGGGCAGAAAAGAGACAAAGGAGAGGGTGGAGGAAAAAAGGGAGAAAGCAGGAAAAGAGGGGAGAGTGAGAGGAAACCAAAAAAAGAAGAAAAAGAAGAGAGGTAAAGAGAGGGAGAGGAGAGGGAAAGGGAGGGAGGGAAGGAGAGGGAGAGGAGAGAGGACCAGGGGGAGAAAGACAGAGGCAGCCAGAAGAGCTGGAAGAGAGAGAGGGAAAGAATGAGCTGCGACGGGGGAAGGCTGAGGGGCCAGTGGGTGGGACCGTGTGCTAAGCCTTTTCTTTCTCTTTTTTTGGGGTGGGCGGCGGATCTCCGCCGAGATAACCCAGCCAAGCCCCCTGCCCCGCGTCCCAGCGAGGGGCCGCAGCTGTATAAATACCGAGAGTGGGGGAGTGGGGCTGCTGCCCAGGGGTCAGCGACACCGGAGAAGGCTTTGCTGTCATTAGCTAATTGAGCCCCAGATGTTAAGAAAAGGTTACGTCCTCCTTCGGAGAGTTTTTCTTTTTAAACACTTTACAGAGATTCCCCGGCCAAAATGGCCGGGAGGCTCCGGGGCCCCCATCACTCACGCCCGCCCCCAGCCCTCCCCTCTTGCTCCGCCGCCCCCTCCCAGGGTCCCAACCCGCGGGGCTCCCCGAAGCCGCCAGCCGCGACTGCTGCCCCTGTAATCCAAGTGGCCTGCCCGGAGGCGCGGCGGGCAGGAGTGGCGGGGACCACCGGCAGCGGAGCCAACCCCCAGCCTGGGCCGCAGACTGGGAGGTCAGCCCGGAGGGAGGGCGGCGGGGAACGGGGGACCCCGGGGAGCAGGGCTCTCAGGCTCTTAATCCCCCTGAAGGTTTCAGATCAAAAGCGCTTGTACCGAGGCAAAGGCGGTGCGGGTGGGGGCGGGGCTGGCTCGGGCCTCAGCCTTCCCCCTGCTCAGTGGTCTGGGGCTCCCGGGCCGGACCCCAGACTGCCAGCCCAGGGGAGAAGACTCTGGCGGCTGGATGAGGACCAGCCTCTCCCGCTCTGGTCCCGCCTGCTGGAAAAGTCGCTAAAGCGCCCCTTCAGGGACTTCATGGAACTTCTACCTACCCGCGGGGTAAGAGAAAAGGTGTTTGTCCCCTCCACCCACAGAGAACAACACTCTAGAACGCCAGGCACTTGTAAAATGTTATTCCATTTAATCCTCACAACAATCGAATGGGGTTTTTTAATTAGTAGTAGTCGTGGTGGCCCATAAATGAGGAAACAGGCTTCTAGAGGTTAAAGCATCTTGCCCAAGGACACACACCTCTGGAAAGTAACAGAGCTGAAATTCCACAGGGCCCCACCCTTTCCACCTCATTACTCTCCTCCAGCCCCTCTCCCCCTCCCTCCTCCAGGGGCATCCTCTTCCTCTGTCGCACAAGAATGGAGCCACCCATCTGTGCCCCTGGCAGGCGGGGTGGGGGAAGGGGCCACAGAGTGATGCCAAGGGCGCGGCCAGGGTGGCAACAACTCCAGACTGACTGTGAGGGATGAGGCCCGGCAAGCAAGTGCCTGGGTTGAATCTGAGCGAAAGAATGCTCCTGTTCCCCTTGCCCCAGAGGTGGGGCTCCCTGCTCAGAATAGAATCAAGCAAGTCAGAGCTGGAAGGGGCCTTGAGAAGATCTGCTCCAACCCTTTGGTTTGACAGAAGAGGAAGCTGGGACCCAGAAAGGTGATGAGTCCTGCCCAAGATCACACAGCTACCTGGTGGCAGAGCAGGAAGGAGTGCCCAGGCCTTTCCTGAGTGCCCACACAGCGCCAGGCACGGGGAGAGCTCTGTGCATATGATCCATCTCTTGAACCCTTCAGTTACACAGCCAGCTGGGGATTATCATCTCCATTCTAGAGATGAGGAAACCAAGGCTTGGAGAAGCTATGTGTGCCCAAGTTCTCCCAGCTAGAAAGTGGTAGAGCTGGTTTTGAACCCAAGTCTCCCTGACTTCACAACTTTCCTTTCAACACCCCCAGAATATTGGGGCTAAAGAGTGGAGATTGAGGGGCGGAATGCTGTGCAGCTAGTGGCTTTAGAGGTACAAGGCAAAGGGGGACACAGGCTGAAAAACATCCCATCCATTGCTCAAATGGCCTGAATACTGAAGTCCTTCCAAAATCTCCTTTAGAGAAAGTGAGTTGGAAGGGAAAAAAAGTCGACCTGTGGCCTGTCTGGGTTTTGAGGACCTGCAGATGCAAGAGAGGCCTTAAGCCACAGGTTCCCTCTGATTTCCTTCCTGGGGGAGGCCACAGTTGAGCTCCAGGCAGGTAAAGGGGGCCCTAAGCGTAGCTGTCCCTCCCCAAGCCATGCCTGGGTTCTGTGGGTGGATCCAAGGATGCAGGCTGTGGTCTCCAATCCTTGCCCCATCCTCCTCCCACCCCCACTCCCTCCTCCCACCCCCAGCTCCATATACAGTCTCCAAAATCCTCATCCTCATACCCTTCCCCCTTCCCAGCCACTTTTGGTATTCCTGCCCCCTCCCTTCTTAACTTCCCCCATCTCCATTTCACTCATTCACCCATAAATGCATTCAACAAAAATGTATCAAGTACTTACTACTACATGTCAACACTGTGACAGGCACGGGCAATATGCCAGAAAGCAGACTGCCCTTTGGGATCTTGTTGGGATCTTGCTGTCGAGAAGGAAAACAATTAACCAAATAGATATAAAAATTAAATTATAATTAAAAATTGATAAATGTTGTGAAGGAAAAATACCAGGTGCTTTGAGAAGTTATAACAGGAAGAAGTCTGCAGGTTTGGAATGATCATTGGGACTATAGAGGCTAAAAATTATTATTACTAATAACTGCCAGAACAGTAGGGCCCAGACAACCCTTTCACTTGCTGTCATGCCCACGAACCACCTGTGGTTCCAAGGTGGGTCTCCAGCCCTCCCCCAGTCTGTCCCTGAGGGTCCAGCTCATTTGGAGGTAGTTGGGTGATTAGATGATGGCTGCAATGCCAGCAGCCCCCTGCACTACCCAGCGCCTAATCCAGAGGTAGTAAGGAGGCTGGGAGGGAGGGTGATCAGGTGAGGGGTGGAGGCTTGAGGACACTGGGAGAGAGGCTAGCAGGAGGGGTGGGCTGGGGCTGGGGGAGGGTGCAGTGTGCCCAGCTCCATGGGTGTCTGCTCCTATGGTGTCACTCCCAGGAGAAATCCCTCCCTGCGCTGTCCTCCTAACCATGCCCTCACACACACACTCACACACACACACATAGATTCTCCCTGATCCTTTAGGGAAGGGCTGGACCAGCCTGTGAGAAGTGTGGAGCTGGACCAGACCCAGCACACTGTGGTGGGACTGATGTTAGACTTGGGTTCAAATCCCATCTCAGCCAGTTCCTAACTGTGTAACCCCGGGCAAGAATTGGGGTCCCTGAGCCTCCATGTCCTCCTCTGCACACTGAGATGCCAACAGCTGTCACCATGTTTAGCCATGAGTATGTGATGTGCTCATGTATGGAAAGCACTGAACATAGTACCTGGCCCAGGGTTCACCATTAATAAATGCTGTCTGTCACTGATTATATAACATGATAATTAATATATAATGGTAGTAAAAGAAACCTCACTCATGCCCTGTGGGCTCCCACCTGGTTCACTGAACCTCTCTGGAAGGGCACTCCCATAGGCTGCCTCCTGTGAGAGGGAGCTTTTACGGGTCTGTGAAAATCATCTCAGCAGTCCTGGAACCTCTTGAAGTCAAGGCAGGACACACAGTAGGTGCCCAGCAAATGACTAGGGTAGTTGGGGGTAGGTGGGGAGGGAGAGTCTGGGAGACCCTTATCCGTGCTGCTGGGGCCAGGCTGGAAGCCTGAGCTGGCCGGGTCTGAGCCTTCCAGCCAGCCAGCCAAAGTCACAGCAATAGCCTCTACTGTGAAGCAGCCACTGCAGGGCCCAGAGCACCCCCCGGAAGCCCTTAGGCCCGGCCAGCAGCTTGTTGCTGCTCAACATAAGTCGAGTGGAGAGTTTGTTTCGACTACTTTAAATTGTACACATTTTAGGGCCTGAGAATGGAAGCCCCCGATGCCCCGATAGACAAACAGACCACAAGGTAGAGGGCTGGGGTGGCAGGAGGACAGGCCAGGCTCCTTCCAGTTTTCTGTCATGACTGTCTCTGCTCAGCTGGGCCTCTGACAACCATCATCAGAGCCATACTTTATGGAGTGTGTGTGAGCTGCCGGCATGATGCTTACTCACGTGCCTTCCCAGCAACCGTGCAAGGTAGGAATTAGAGTCACTGAATTACAGATGAGGAGGGGCAGTGACTTGCCCAAGGTCACTCGGCTAGTTAGTGGCAGGCCCGGATTCTGTACCAAGCCAGTCTGATGCTGAGGTCAGTGGGGGTCTTTCCAGGGACCACCAAGGCTGCAGGCGGAGTAAGGGAGGGAGCTGCCACTGTCAGGAACACAAGGTGCACAGAGCTGCAGTTGCCCAGACTCCAACTCCAGCCCAGAAGAACAGGATCCTGAACCTCTGGACTGGGCTCCTTCCCCCAAGTTGCCAACTCCTGACCTCAAATGCCCCAGGCAGTTGTGCCCCCAGGTCAGGGTCGGGTTGGCCTTGGCGGGAGAGAGAGACTGTGGGCCCTGGGCTGCTGCCAAGTCCTTGTGATATGAAAGGAAACCTTGTCTCGTCCCACACAAGGCTCATTCTCTGAGCACTCTCGGGCTATGGACCAAGACCTGATCCTTCTGCACCAGCTATTCAGAGACTCACGGAACAGCCTCCGTCACCAGGGACAGTGCCCTTAGAGGTCCCCAAGTCCAGCCCCCAAAGTTTACAGTTGTGGAAACTGAGGCCCAGAGAAGGGAGGGACTCCCTCAAGGCCACACAGTGAGTTAATGGCAGAGCAGACACTCAAACCCAATCCCTTGCTTGCCAGGCCTGCGCTTTTTCCCCAGGATCCTGGGCTTCACCCTGAGAAGGCAGCCCTGCCCCGCCTCCCTTCCTCGTGGAGACATCCACAGCTGTGCCCCTGACCCCTCCATTCACCCCACAGAGGGACCAGCAATCAATGCTTGTTGGATTCTCCCCTTAGACCTTTTCAGTCATCTCAGGGGCCCAATCTTGAGGGGCTTGCCTTATGAGGTAATGAGGGACCTGTCACTGGGAGTGCTCAAGCAGAAGCTGGATGCCCATCTGCAATGGTGGTTACAGAGGGATTTCCTGCTCCTGTTGGGGGTGCGGTGATGAAGGGCCCCTGCTGTATGAGGAATCATCTCTCTAGACATTCCCAGCTGGCCTGTCTGGACTCTTCAGGGTCCTGGGGCAATCCAAGTGTTTAGTTAGCTAAAAGGCTGCCAAGGCAATGTACCAGAAATTGGTCGGCTTTTACAATGGGGATTTATTAACTTACAAGCTTACAGTTCTGAGGCTGAGAAAAAAGTCCAAATCAAGGCATCATTAGGAGATGCTTTCTCTCTAAGCTGCAGCTGTGGGCAATCAGGCACACGGCAGAGCACAATGTGGCGTCTGCCAGTCTCTGCCTTCTCCTCCAGGCTTTGCTGCTTTCCGCTTCTGCTGCCTCCAGTTTTCTCTCTGCTCCTGTGGCTTTCTCTCTCCTGGGTTCCATTGATTTCAGCTTCTGGAAGTTTCTCTCTGTCTCTGCAGACTTCACCAATTCCAGTTTATAAAGGACTCCAGTAAGAGGATCAAGACCCACCCTGGGTCATGCAATGTAATCAAAGGCACTTAGCTGAAGCAATTTAATCAAAAGGTCTGACCTACAATAGTTTACATGCACAGAAATGGATTAGCTCTAAGGACATGATCTCTGAGGTCCACCCAGCTTCAAACTGTCACACCAAGAAAAGATGAGGCCTAGCAAGGGCAGAAGGCTTCTTTCACCATTTGGAACCCACACCTTCAGATAACAGCAGTTCTGGTTCCTACAAGAGCCATCCAGCAAGATCCAGACTCTCACAGGCCTCTGGTTCCACTGTCCCTTGCATCTTAAGGCATGGACCCTTGGGGCTACATCAGGGTATAAAATCTTAGAGGCAAGCAAGGCCTCCTGCGAAGGGGGAACCCAGCTAGGAGTTTCAGGGGGGATCAGACCAACCTTTCCCATCCCACCCCAGGCTGTTCCCTAAACTTGGTCAGGCCAGTATATTTGTTCAGACTCAAGAGTGGGGACATGGAGAGGCCTGGGTCCATGCCTCCCCACTTTCTAACCCCACCTACACACCCTAGAGATGCTCCATGAAGAAAGAGTCCTGGGTGGGACATGGAGAAGAAGGTGAAATTGGAGGTGGGGAGGAGAAGCTTAGGATTGGGGATTGGTTGGTCAAAGTCTTTTCCCTGGGAAATAATAATAAAATGTAAAAACATTATTATCTAGGAAATAAGCACACTGCTGCCCTTTCGCATTCTCTCAGAGGAACAGAATAGACCTCAAAAGTAAAAAGAAAAAAAAAAATCTCAATGCACCATAATGAGGCCCAGGCCTAGCAGGGACAGGAGAGCAGGACAAAGGGGGTGCTGAGTGGCTCTGTCAATTGCCACAAGGAATCTGCATGGAAATGGAGTGAGGGGCAGGAATGGGACATAGTGAGAAATGGCCAGTGGGGGACCTAGGGAGGAACAAGGCCAGTAGCTGGCAAGAGAGGGGTTTAGGATAGCAACAGCATGTTGTTGCCTGCACCACGCTGGGCTGCATCCCCTGTCCTCAGCTCAGACCTTCAATGATGGTCTGCAACACACGGGCCCAGAGTTCATGTGTCCCGTGTGAAGAGCTGACCAGGTGGGACAACGGTGCAGGAAGACCCCACCCATGGCAGGATGGGTGAGTGGAAGTAGGAGAAGCACAGGCATCCCAAGAAATCCTGGAGGGGGTGGGTTGCAAGGGTTTTCTGTGTCACTGGTTTGAGAGCTGGAGCCACTCGATTAGAATATTAAAGAGGCCATCCCTGGAAGACTGAGAGACCTGCAAACACCCAGGAGGCAGACACAGAAATAACAGTGGTCTTTGACTGGGAATCTGCTGTGCCAGGTACTTTACATTCATTCCCTCCCTCACCAGTCCTGCCAGGGAGGCATTGTTGAGCCCATTTTACAGATGTGGAAACTGAGGATCTGAGAGGTTACATGACTTGTTCAACACCACCGTTATTAAATAGTGGAGCCCAGAGTGGGATTGGACCTCTGTAAACATCCCCTCCAAACTTTGCTGGCCCCATCCCGCTCCCGCCCCCTCCCACATCTGAAGAGACTGAGGCCTGGAGAGGTGAAACAACTTTTCTGAAGTCACACATTTCCTCAGGAGTAGATCCAGACCAGAATTCAGGGCAATAAAAGTGTTCTGAATTGCAGACCAATGGGGCAAACCCCCACCCCCATCAATCTGTCAGAGCTGCCCAGCTTCAGCTTCAGAGTGGTGAAGTTGTTTTCACAGACCCCTCCCCCCACCACACACACCTGCTGGTTTGGGGGACTGGAGGCAGAGCCCTCTGAGCAGGATGCTTACCCCATTTCAGCCTTTCCTCCCCCTCAGCCCATCGGATGGTCTGCACCCCTCTTCCCGGCCCCAGTCCCCAAGGGACCCTAGGTTTCTGGTTTTTGTCAGGTCTGAGGCGCTGGTGGGATTGATTTATGAGGGGATCCCCTACCCCCACCTTGCCCTGAGCCATTGGTCCTCCTCCCCTTCTCCTCCTCTTCCTCCTCCAGCCCCTCCTCCCCTGCCTGACTGCCTGCTCAGTTTTCCACAGAGTCAGGATTTCCCCGGGCTGGGGGCTCCAAGCCAAGAGCAACACAAGACCGGTTCCCCCACCTCTCCTGCTCCTCCCATTCCCCTCCAGCTCCCTCACCCGCCACTATGGCCCCTCCTCAGCTGAGAGGAGGGGGTGGGAATAAAGGTCCAGGCCCCAGCCTGGTCTCCAAGGAGGGGCCAGAAGCCGAGGTCACTCCCATCCTGAGCCATGGCTGACATCCCCCTTCATTCCCTCTGCAGTGCCTTTCTTCCAGGAGATTTCCCTGCACTCCTGTCCTGGGGCTCCCACTGGGGAGTGCACAGAGAATTTAACAAGTCCACACTAGGGTGTGGGGAGGATAGACAGAATCCTGAAAGCTCCCTGGGGTGGGAGGTAGGGGTGTCAAGAATAGCGAACAAGGCTCTGGAGATCCACAGATGGGTCAAAGAAGACCCTGGGAATCCACATTGAGGGGAAAGCAGAGAGGATTCTGGGAGCCTCTATTGGTCTCAGAGGGGGGAAGTTCAGAGAGGCCCCTGAGACCCCACACTGGGTCTCTTCTAGATGATTAGTGGGAAAGGGGTTTCCAGTCACTCTCCCATTGCCTCTCCATGGGGTGGGACTTGGGTCACAGGGGAGGAGATGGGAGACAAAGGCAGACTCCCACATGGTAAGGGTGGTGTTTGAGGAGCTGGAGGCAAGACAGACCTCCGGACTGGGATCAGGGTAGGGAAGTTCAGGGCAGGAAGGCATGTGGGTCATGGCCCTGAGACTTCATTTTGGCTCATGAGGCTGGGAAAAGAGGCAGTTATGAGGGTTGGGTGGCCATGAAACCCTGCTTCCTCTCTGGAGGAAGGGCCCAGACGCCCAGACCACTGCAGGCAGACAGTGGGAGCTTTTCCCCAGAAAGAGGCCAGGAAGCGGTGCTGGGCGAGCAGCCTGCTCGGGGCCTGGCCACGCCCCTCCAGCCCAGCCCCGGCCGCTTCCCCCTCCCTCTGTCAAGCCGGCCCTTCATCCCTCTCCAGGCCACGTGAACCCTGCTGACCCCTCCAAGGTCGCCCCTCTCACACAGCAGCTCCTTTGATGGGCCTCTGAAGGCCTTGGTTTTCCTCCACTGTATGCCCCTGCCCGGCCCCACAACGACCCCCTCCCCGTGACCCACCCCTTCCCCATTTCCGACCTATACCCTCCCCCAGCTCTGGCTGGGGAGGAGGGGCACTCCCCAGGCAGTCCAGGGCAACTCTGCCCTGTGAGAGGCCCCCCAGACACCTCCCTAGTTAGGACAAGGACTGAAACCCACGTTTAAGGCACACCCCAAAAGCTCAGAGATCCACTCCTCCTGCCAGGCTCCCCAGGAGAGTTCACCTTTGTGTCCCCAGGGCTGAGGCAGGCACTTAAAAGGGGGACAGACCATTCTGAATGAATACTTGGTAGGATGGGGAGTAACAAGGACTCCTTTGCTCCAGGGGTCCAGCAGACATGGGGCAGGGACAGGGATGGGCAGAGTCACAGCTGGGCAGCCCTAGAGGGTATGTGTCAGTGATGGACTAGACTCCTTTCCTGTAGGACAGGGCAGGTGGGTGGCTGGGGTGCCTTGGCAGCCCTGGTGGTGGGGATGGAGGCAAGAAGGGGAATGGGGACAGATGTCCCCTTTTACCTTTCACAGCCTAGGCCTGGGCTCCTCTGGAGGCCACACATCAGTCTTGTCCCCAGCCTCCCAACTCAGCCAGGGCCCAACCTCCTCCCCTCCCCTTGTACCCCTGCCTCGGGCCAAATCTGGCCAATTTGTTCTGAGACAGGGTTCTGGTTTCATGGCCTCATTTGAATGATTTCCAACCAGAATTCCTGCCTCCTCCCTCACAAAGCTCTGCCTTCCCCTCCCCCAGCCTCCCTTCTGCCTGAGCTGCTGCCTCAGCCATGGCTGGTGATGAAGGAGAAGGGATGGCCACCCCCACCCCCTTAAAATGACACCGGCCATGTCCCTCTCACCCCTCGGGCACTCCCAGCCTCCACAGAGCTTGCAGCCTGGAAGGAGAGGCCCCTCAGGCCCTCCACTCAGAGCTCTCTGTCTCAGGCCTGGGAGCTTGGGCTCTCCTGGCCGTCCCCAGCCGGGCCTCGTCTCTCAACCTATGTGAGGAGCAGCTGACATTCTAAAGCCGAGCCCAGCGCCCGACCCTTCCCCACGGAAGAGTTTAGCTGACAAGTTAGAGCTGGTCACCATCCCACTGGCCATCCTGCCTGCCTCTCAACACATTCTCTGTCCCCCAGAAGTAGAAGCAGCTCTGTATTTAAGATGCCACAGCCAGGGTATCCAGAGGCAGCTACCCTTTATGCACAGCCAGACCTGTGAAAATACTTACAGGCAGCCCCCGGGTGCTGTTTCATGCGTCCTAACACTTCTTACCAATAGACAGACCATGCAGAGAGCCCATTCCCCCAGCCTCTTTCCAGAGACTGTGTTCTGACCCAGAGTCAGACTCCCATGGGGTAGGAGGGCTCTTCCTCCAGGTCCTTTGCCCAGAAGGTAAGCAGGGGGAAAAAAAACTCCCCATAGTTTCAAAACTGAAGTGTGAGGCCCAGATATATTTAGCAAATTGTCTCCTGTCACACAGCAGGACTTGATCCCAGGTGCCCTGGCCATCCGGCCGTGCACCATCCATCACACTATACTGCCCCAGCTGGGTCAGCCCAGGAGGCCTGACCCTGCTCCCCACGAGGGGCTGCTGAGCAACCATCTGCAAACCCCTCCCCTGGGAGGTGATCCTGGAGACAGGTCCAACAATCTGTTCTGTAGTTCAGGTTTGTCATTTCCTGAGCCCTCGGGTGGGGGCCAGGGCTGGGTATGGCCCTGTTGGCACCGTTGCAGCATCTTCATTTCACACACACAGAGCCGGGGCTCCCGGCACAGAGCTGTGTGTGGAGCCAAGAGCCCTGGCACCGAGTCAAACAGAACAGCATCCCAGGCCTCCCTGTCCGCTAGAACCCTTCTTCCAGACCCGTGAGGAGTCCCTCTCGAAGGCACCACCTCTCTGGTCAGGAGTCAGACTGCCTGGGTTGGAATCCTGGCTCTAACCTTGACCAGACATGTGACCTTGGGTACATGAGCTTCAATTTCCTTATCTGTGAAATGGGATAATAACACCACTCTTGCAGGGTTGCTATGGAGATGAAACCACAAATAAAAAGTCTTAACATGGTCATACCCTTCTCCGCCCTTCACTTCTCTATGTTCTACTCTATGTTCAAGCCCAGTGTAGAAGGAAAAAGTGCCCCTAGCAGAGTAAAAGAATCCAGCTATTCAGTTTTATAGGTATCTGTGAGATCCAAGGCAAGCTTCCAGCCTCATGTAATCATGTAAACTTTGTGGAGATAAAATGAGACAAGGGAGGTGAAAGAAAGCAGTGGGGAAGGAAAAAGGTGCAAATCCTGTTTCTGGCTTCCTGGAATCCACATCTTCCCACACGGAGGTCTGTCTGTGGGAGAAGGCCTGTTCCAGGGCAGGGGAGGAACCCTCTCCCCTCTTTCCTCCCAGGGCCATTCTGGGGTCTCCGTGACTCATCCTCCACAACAAGCAGCTCTTTTTTGTTTAACTCAGAGCTGGGTGCCCTGCCTGCTGGCGCCAGGCCCGGGGGCAGGGGGGTGGTCAGGGGCTGGGGGGAGGGTCTGGCCTCCTGGGGGCTCCAAGGCTATCTTCTGCCCCCATCTGCACACTGGATCTGCTTCCTCCTGCTCAGGCCTTGGGAAATCTCCAAGGACCTGGGGCCTGTGGGGGTAAGAAGCAGGAAGGGGCTTCTCAAAGGGGTTTCCAGGAGGGTGTGCTGGCACCCAGAGACCATGGGGACCCTGGACTTTGACGTCTGTCATCATCCCCTCAAATCCATACTTCTTCCTAAACAGACAGAGAGTGGAAACTCCCAGTTTATCTTCCCCGGAAAAAAATGAACTCTATATATTTTATTGTTTCTTGAAAGCATTTGTCAATAGCCTACAATGTGCCATGGACTTTCTTTGAATCATCTTTTTTTATTGTCATCGATTATGTGAAGTGGATGTTAGTTCATTTTACAGAAGAGGAAACTCAGAAAGGCTATATGAATTGTCCAAGGTCACACAGCTCCCACATACTATAGCTGAGGACTTGTAATTGGGTCCATCAGACTATGGGTTGAGGGTCACCACCACCTCTATCGCAGATGCCTTTGGAGGTGGATCCTGCCTTTTAACTCAGCAAGGCCTCATTCCTTCTAGCCTGCCTGAATAGAATTTTCTAAAACCACCTCTCCACCTGAGAAGAAATATGGCTGTCCTGCCAGTCCCACAAATCACCCCACTTTCTCCTGACACTGTACCCTGGACAGTTTCTGTGTTGACTATTAGTTTCCCAGTCTAATCACACCCCTCCAGCCCAGGCATCTGCTCAGGCTCTGGGACTCCAGAGCTGCACCTTCTCAAGAGACTACAATAGGGAAAATGCTTCCCTTTTTCCTAGGCTGGTTTTTTGGAAGGTGCTTTCCCTAGACATCAAGGCAGAAGTGCAGGGAAGGAAATCAGTATGACTGGGACCCATTCCAGGGTGTCTCTGAGCAGGGAGGTAAGGATCAAGCCTTGGTAATTGGCTATGGGTTGTGGATATGTGTGTGTATGGTGGAGGGGATAGGGGGGAGAACAGATTCTATGTACCAATGTGGAAGAAATGGCCAAGAGAAGTCATAAAGGTATCTAGAGCAAAGTGTAAGGACTCTAATTTGTGGGTTTTCTTATTCTCTTTTATATCCTTAAATACAGGAAGTTATTCCTTTATCCATCCAACTATCTAAACACCTCTTCATGCATGCATGCATCTAGCCAGTCAGCCAGCTACTCAGTTGCCTGTCTATTCATTCATCCATCTACTCATTTATCCAGCCATGTAAATAGCCACTCATCTATCCTGTTTATCCATCCATCCATCCACCCATCCATCCATCCATCCATCCATCCATCCATCCATTCATCCATCCACTCACCCACTCATCCATCCATTCTCACATACATTTATCCATACATTTACTCATCCACGCATCTGTTGAACCATCCATTCATCCAGCCACCCAGCCATCCAGTCATCCAATTATATATCCATTCATTCATCCTTTCATTCATGCACCTATTGTCTATCCATTCATCTATCTTAACATTCATCCATCTTTCTGCCCATCTATTCATCCCTCCATTTGCCTATTCATCTCTTTATCCATCTTCTCATTTGTTTGTGTATCCATTCATCTTTCTATCCCTTCATTCATCTTTCTATTAATCTTCCATCCACTCATCCATTCACCTATTCTTCCATTTGTTCACCTGTTCATCTATCTATCCATCCACCCTTCCATCCATCCATCCATCCACCCATCCATGCATTTTCTCATCCATACACCTATTTGTCTCTCATTCATACATTCTACCATCCATCCATCCACTCTCCATCCACATATCCATTCATCTATTCATTCACCTGCTCATCATCCTTTCGTTCAACTACATGAACATATGCATTCACTTGCTTATCCATCTACCCCTCCATCCATCCTTCCATTTATCTTCTATCTACCCATTTATTTATTCACCCATTCATTCATCTAGCTGTCATATATACATTTATACATACATATTTCATTCATGCAGCCATCTACATACCATACTCTCAAATCCATCAATACATTCATCTACTAACTCATTTATATAGAATTAAATGAAATAATATAATAAAGTACTTAGCACAGGGCCTGGCAGAGTAAGCATTCAGTAATGGTAATTGTAATAGTTGTTCTTTATCTAAGATTTTATTTGAAAAGCAGAATAATGTAGGAGTAAAAAGAATCATCTCTGAAGCTAAACTACCTGGATTCAAATCTTGCTTCTGCCACTTACTAGTTCTGTAACCTTGGACAAGTTATTTAATTTCTCTTAGCCTGAGCTTTCCCATCTATAAAGTGGAAAAGGTAAGAGTACCTCCCTTACAGGCTTGTTTTGGAGATTAAGTGAATTACTAAATGCAAAACACTTAGAACAGTACCTGGCATATAGCAAGCACTCAACAAACACATTATTATCAGCCAGGCAGCCCACAGGCATTTCTGAGCCCCTATCTTGTGCCACATCATGGCATATCTTCTTGGGAAAGATAGATTGTAAAGTATGGTGCCTCCTTCAAGGAGCTTGTATCAAGACAGAGGAGACAAGCAGGAATATTTACACTGTGGCATGGTAGGAGCTCTCAGAGAGGCGTGAACACTGTGCTGTACCCCATACCCACCTCGGCCTGTTCTCTTCTCTTGGCAGTTCTCCTGGGCAATCCTGCACCTTCTCTCCACTTCATCCCCAGCCTCTTGCTGTGCCTGGTGACTCCAGCTCAGACCCCATTCCTGAGCTTACTGGGCATCTCTCCTTGGAACCTTCAAAATTGAACCCATTGGGTATATGGGAATCCCTATATTTCTTGTGTAAAATTTATGTAATTTAAGTATCTTAAAAAAAAAAATTGAACCCATTGTTGTCCTTCACAAATAGTGTTCCTCCTCTCTGTATCCATAAATGTTGCCAAAGTCTACCCAATTGCCCAGGCCACAGAAGATGATGTTTGGCTCAAACAGCAACTCTCTCCCTGCCTACATCCCATCAGTCACTAAGCATGTTGCTATTTACCCTTAAAGATCCCTCATGCCTGCCCCCCCTTGTCCTCATCCCACCTCCATCCAGGACTTTAAATCTAGACTGTGGCCTCCCCCCCTGACTTCCTGCCACCATCTCTACATCCTTCAATCCATCCCACACCTGCCTCGCTCCACTTCCCAAAACACTGTTCTGATAATGTGACTCTTCTCTTCAAAATCCATCAGTGACACCGGTGTATTCCTGTATCACCCTGTCACTTGAGAGTGACAGGACTGTGGGCTCCTTGAGAGCCACTCACTTATCTCCATTGCCTGAGGTTCAGTGCCCGGCAAAGAGGAGTCTCAGCAAGTGTTTGTTGAGAGTACATATTATTTTAGTATAGTAGGAAGTGAGAAACTCTGCTGAGAAGTGAAGGGAGTGCAACTGGAGGTTTGTAGATGGTCAAAAAGTTTGCACCAGCTGCTATGGGACATTTTATTGGAAATCAGCAAGACAAGAAAAGGATTGCTGAGAGAGAACATGGTGGGAATGTTTGGGGGTGAAAGTAGCCCAGGTTGGGCAGGAGAGACATGCACCCCAGAAGGCAGCCCTCCCCCTCCCCAGTGGGAGAAGAAGGAGTTTGGGCATCAGAGATTTCAAAACTATATGTCCTATGGCAGTGCAGCTGATGGCAGAGGGAACTGAGCGGACAAGAGGAAGTGTGTAGCCTGGAATATCAGACTTGAAATCTTGGAGGTAATGGCTAAGTGATGGCCAGAATCAAAGTTTAGCCCTGTGTGCTATTAGGGAACCAACAGGGAATGAAGGAGGAGGTCACTGGAGGTGAAAGATCAATATTGGGGTATGAAAGCCAAGAAGCTGGACCCAAGAAGAAGCTGGTCAGCCAGGGACCAGGTCCAGGAAGAAACCAGACTGTGAACCTGAGGAAGCTGATGAGGGAGGTGGGGATGCAAAGAAGATAGCTTAAGAGGAGACTTGAACTGTGGAGGTGGCTTCAAAGGAAGTTGAGGGGATGTAGGGAGAACAGTGCCTGGGAGTGGTGCTGGGGTGGCCATGGGGAAAGGAGTGCCAGGGTGTGTGGGAGGCAGTGGTGTCTGGGGAGAGCCAGCTCCAGAACCCCCCACATTCCTGCAGACACACCCTTTCTTGGTCCCCTTAGGCAAGTGCCACCTCTCTCCCCTGCTTCAAGCTCAGTGTCCAGAGAAGGGAGAGGAGTTTATGGAGGGTTTTCCCTGCTTCTCTCTACCCTGTCAGGCCAGGACAAAGTGAGGAAGGGGGTCTTCCACACACACCCCCATTAGTCAGGGTCAGGGTAGCCATTTCTGGGATGATGTCACAGCAGGCCTCTAGCCAGATTCTGAGTCTGTTTTCATTCCTGTTCCATGAGATGGGAATAATTAATGAGAAACAGAGAGGGGCAGGGAGCGAAGAGTGGAGGGAGAGAGCTGCTTGCCTGTCAGCCCTGTGCCCCCACCCTCAAGCTGCAAACCTATTCCATTCCTGGCCTGTACTCCTGACAAATGCCTTCAGCACCTGGGGGCCCGGTTCCCCTCTGTTCTCCCCCTCCCCCCACCCCCCAGAAAAGGAAAGCTGAGGCAGTCTTGCCCAGGCATGCAGAGACCTCTCCTGGGAGGGGGAGGTGTCACTCTGAAGTGACCCAGGAAGGACCTGGGTGCACCGTCCATGTGCAAGGCTTCTGAGTTCCCCTGGTCCCCCTTCCAAGGTATCCCGTTGTAGTGGGGAAAACAGAATTGTAGCTACGTTTAGGTTGGATTTGGATCTCGGCTTTGCCACTGACTGGCTCTGTGACCTCAGGCAAGCCATTTAACCTCTCCGAGTTCATCTGTAGAAATGGCAATGGAATGCATCATGTACTCAGAAACACTGTGGACAAATGGACCTTGCAGTAGGGAAGTGACAGAGTAGAGAGCTATGGCAATAGCAATATAGAGTATGCATAAGAAACAGTGTGGAATTGTGGAACTGCTGGGACCAGGTGCCCAAGACTGACACTCTGGGTAGTCTGAAGCAGATGGTCCCAGCTGGGGATGGATTATAGGGAAGGAAGGGCTTGGTCATTGTCACAAGTCCATGATCCAGTTCCTTCCTCATCCTCCAAATCTAAATGGCCTGTGTGCCCTTTTCCTGCTCTTCTCTTACCTACCTCAGGACCTTTGCATATACTGCTCCCCTCCTTCCTCCTTCTCTTGCTAATGGCAATACAGCCTCCAAGGTTTAGTTTAAAAGTCACCTCCTCAGACAGTTTTCAGACAGAGTTCACAGCCTGAGTCCCTTCCTTATACAGCACCCAGTGCTTTCTAACTGTAGCACTTACTTTACTGCATTGTGTTGGTTTATCTATCAGTGACCCCTCTGATCTGTGCATACTTCCAGGGACTGGGGCTGGGGCCAGTTCCTCCCCACATTCCCAGCACCTTTCCCTGGGACTGGCATATGGAAGGGCCCGATGAATAAATGAATGAGTAAAAGAGAAAGGGAGTGAATAAAGATATGCTCATGGCCAGACTCCAAAGGTTAAAGGGACCCAGATGGTAATGGGGGTCCCAGATCCCTCTGTTGGGCCTCAGATAATTTAGTCGAGGGTCCCCAACCCTGTGCAAGACAGTCCCTAGAGCTGTGGTTCTGTCTCACAACTCTCTACTTTTTTCTTCCATAACATCTACATTTCTTTGTAGGATTATTAGACTATCTGTGTCCTCTTTTTTGTTTGTTTGTTTTTTGATGAATAAGTCTATTTCAAAGTGGGAAGACTGGGAAATATTTGCACGTTTAAAAGAGTCAAACCCATGTTATTAATACAGTGTATCCATGTTTAAGGAACTTTGAGTATTTGATATTTTAAGTAAATTTATATGTTTCAGAGGATTTGGCCTAGGTTACCTTTGCTGAGCTAGACTTTTTATTATAAATTCAAATCTCACTAAATTTACAAAAGGATTTGAAACATTTAAGAGCCCTTAAGGGTTACATTACCGGAACGCTCTGGGTTCTAGGTTCTTGGCTATGTCATAGAAAGGAATTTAAGGACACACCGTAGGGTAGGCAAGGAAGTAAAGAGTTTATTAAGAAACAAGAAAAGAGATAGCATATACCCAAGACATGGGTGCAGGCATGCTACAGGGTGAGACATGCCCCGTGTCCTCTTTGAGCTCTTTGAAGCAGCTGCTGTCTATGTCCTTGCTCATCATGGTGTCCCTAGTGCCCAGCACATAGGAGAAGCCCAGTAAATATTTCAAGAATGAATGAACGTTAAGGGGAAGGAGCCCCACCCCGACTCCCAACCCCCAAACAGTGCTCCAAGGAGAGAAATGAAGAAAATGCTCTCTCTCATCAACTTGTTGGATTCTCTACCCCATGAAGAGCTTCTGCACCCCATTGCCTTCCATCTATCCTGGAACGGGGCCAGGATCTGGGCCAAGCCTGCAGTGAAATGCCTGGCGTCCCCAGGGGTGGGACCTGTTTCTTTGTCCCCTTAGCTTCCAGCCTTGTGGGAGCCCCCAACCTCTCCCTTCCAGAAATCTGAATAGGTTGGTGGATTTCCCCAAGTGTCTTGATTTATTCAACCCCTACTATACACCAAACACAGTTTAGCATTTTCATAGCTGTTCCTGTTTTATTGAAACTTCTTACTAATAAAAATAGTAGCTAACATTTTTTAGTTTTGATCAACTATGATTCCAGCACATACTTTATAAGTATTAACTGATTTAATGTGTGTAATGATCTTATGAGATAGGTATAATCACTATACTATTTTATAGAGGAGGGAACTAAGGCACAGAGAGGTTAAATAACCTGCCATTGGTCCCAGGCTAGGAAATAAAGCTAAACTTGAGCCCAAGTCTGCCTACACTTTAAATCCTCAGCCCTTCCCACTGCATCATCCTGCCCAGTTGCCCCAGGTTTTCCAGGTTCCATTGCAGGGTCTGGCCACCCAGGCTCAGTCCCTGTGGCCTGGAGGAGACTGGGTTATGTTCAGGGGCTGGATCCAGCCTAAAGCAGCTTACCATTGCTAGCTGTCCCTACTCTCTTGAGTTCAGGTTCAGAGGGGCAAGAAAGCGTTTTTTTTTTTTCTGGCTACAACTGCTCCTCCAGGGCAGGTGGGATGAGGCACTTGAGGGGGAGCTGCCATTCCCCAAGAATCATTCCCTTTCCCCACTGGCTTCTCTTTAGGCACTAACTTGAGAAATCTAATTTTTTGCCCCCACCCCCACGTCACCCCACCTCAGTGTGTAATTGAGGAGACAGGGCAGACTAAGATCTTACTCCTCACCCACCCACCCCCGACTCCCAACTGCCTCCAGGAAAGCAAGACCTGTCCAGGGGAGCTCTCATTCTTCCTCTCCCCTAACTGTGGCCCCATCTCTCCTTGCAAGCCTGCTCAAGGGTCTGAGGACTCATCCCAGGCCTCTCGGATGAGACACAGCCTAGCCGGGTGAGGACGGCTGGCGTGAACACACTGAGGGGGAGGCGCCTTCCAGGAAGGGGAAGGCTTTTCTCCTGTCCTCTTGGGTCCCTTCCCCCACTTCATTTCATTCTGGAGCAGCTCAGAGGGTAGGAGGTGGGGCCGGGAAAGGTCCTGTGACAGAGGGCTTTGAGCTGGGGTAAGGTTTAGGAGTGTGGTGTGGGTGTGGCTTGGGTAAACGTAGCGCGCCCCTATCCGCAGTTGCCGTGGGCGAATGAGAGCGAGGACATCTGGATACGCGTGGAGGGCAGTATGTGTTGTGCTAGTACCTCCAACAGAGTAACCTTACGTACCCGGATTTCTGGGCGCGAGACGTCCCTCAAGATCCCTGGCCTGGGAACCACACACCAAAAGTGCCCCCTTTACTGTTGGGTTCGCGCCCCCTACTCCTCCCTTGGCGCTCAACGTCCACGATCCCGCCCTCCCTGTGGACCCAGTAGAGGGCGATACCTCACTTCTGCGGGCGAAGCCCCCACCCAAGTGTCTGGGGGCCCTGGACCCAGACTCCCACTATGATGGTCAGTGATGGGATAGGAGGGTGAGGGGGTCGCCCCAAGAGACACGGCATCAGACAGCCTCAGGAGTAGGAAGTGGACAATGAGTAGGAGCTTCGAGCGCCCCCTCCCCTTTATCTGAGCCCTCAGGCCGGGAATGCGGCGCGGGGTGTGCAGGATGCCACTCAGCGCCGGTGCCCTCCCCCGGCCGCCCGCAACACCTCGCGGGGTTGACAGCTCAGGCGCCGGTGTCCAAGATTGACCTCGGGCCCCTGCATCGGCCCCTCCCTCGTCAGAGTCCCTCTCCCTGCCCCCAACCGGGAAAGGAAGGAGGTCTTGGCGGAGGGGCCCCTTCCCTAACCTCCTCCCTGAAACCTCGGGGACGCCGAGGACCGGAGCTTTGTGGGGCGCCCCTCCTCCCGGCGCAGCCACTGCTGCGCGGCTCTTGGCTCCGTGGGGGGAATATTAAGGAGGTGGCGCCGGGGAGGGGCGGGAGCAGGGGCGCACTTGGGCCGTTCTCCTGCTGCTCTTCTTCCCGCCCCCCGGGATGCGCAGCGGAGCCTGCCTCCAGGACGGTGGGCGAAACCTGCAACCTTCCTGCTCCGACCGTTTCTACCCTGGCCCGCCCGCCCCGCCTCAACAGGCCCGGGTCTCCGCACCTGAAATAGCCTTCCCCGTGCTTCCTGTTCTGCAGCCCCGCCAACTCCCCCACCCCCCCCACCCCCGCTACCTTCCCAATCCCCTTTTTGGAATTCCCTTGTGAAACTCAGCCCTGCCTGGAATTGTCCCGGAGATGTGAGGGTCGG
Organism: Cabassous unicinctus; assembly: GCA_029593785.1. NCBI lineage: Eukaryota > Metazoa > Chordata > Mammalia > Cingulata > Chlamyphoridae > Cabassous > Cabassous unicinctus. Next base: position 24,299 of record JAQZBX010003143.1, read on the forward strand.
AGACATGGGATTTATGTGGCACATTATCTGTCCATGGCTCGACCCTACCGAGTCCAGTTTAGGATACCCAGGTACCTTGGAAACCTGTTCCCGTGTCTAGCAAAGGTTTACTGTTCAGGGTGCCTCCTGACACTCGGAAAACAACTGCACCTGCCCACCCCACCCGCTTACTGAGTCCAAGCGGCCTCCTAGCTGCCCTCGACGCTTCTCCTTTGACATTTCCAGAAGCTGTTTTCCTAACCCTCTCCCTGGTTCCTGTTATTTATCCTCTGAACCTTTCAAGTGTGCAGACAGTCTCTGGGTGGGAATCCCAGCCCCAAGCCTCACTTACTGGCTCAGCGACTTTGAGCAAGTTACTGAACCTCCCCCATTCCTCCTCTATAAAGAGGAGATAAAAATACTTCTTTCCCTGGCTGGGTGGTTGTGAGATTAACTAAGATCTGTACATAAACGGGGTGTTTAGCCCAATGCCTGGAGCATAGTGAGCGCTCAATAGAGTAGCCACTCTTCTGGGCTGCCGTTAGGGGAAAGGAGCATCCCCTTGGTCCTTGGCCACATGACCCTGGGAACTGACCAGCCCTCTCTTCCCTCCAGTCCCTCAGAGGCAATGGCCATGAAAGGGCCCTGCCTGTAAGACACCGTCCAGACTCCTGTGTGTGCCACCCACAGAGTCCAGAGCCTTAGAAACTAGCTCTGGGCTAGTTTGCGCTCCACTCTTCTCACCCCACTTCTGAGAAGTTCGTCAGAGGCTCAAAGAAATGAGGCCCAAGAACAAAAGGGAAGTTGATCCTGGATAAGTCCAGATCTGGTCTCCCGTTGACTCCAGGGAGTTCTGAAAGGCTGGGAGCCAGGGATTGTGAATTTGAGGGCACCAAGGAATCCTGCCTTGGGAGGCAGAATGAAAAGGGGCGAGAGAATTGTCTTATTGCCTTTATTCCGCTGATGGCCCAGCTGGCCCCACTGCAGGGCACAGGGCCAAGCTTTTACACGCTCACCCATGCTCTCTGTGCAGGCCAGTGCATGCACACACACACTCACACACACACATCCGATCTCTGGCTCCGAGAGTCAGTCTCTGGGGGGCGAGGGGCTGCTCCTCAGCCTGCCCCTACCTGCCCTTTTATGACAGCACCAAGGGCGGGGGTGGGGCAGGGCCCTCAGCCCCAGAACAACAGTCCCTGTGCAAACTGGAGGTGCCAGCTGGCTTTGGGGTGGGGGTGTCACATTTCCCCCTTCCCAGAGTCCCCTTCTCCAGTTCCTGAGGGAGGGACTGCTTTCTGCCTACCTGGGGGGGCCAGACCCCTGCCAGGGCTGGGCCCTGTGGAACCCAGGCTTATCCCCTACCTGACCTGCGGGACCTCCAGGACTGAAGCACAGCCAAGTCTGAGGTTGTGGGGATCCCCCACCGGAGAGCAGGAAGACCTGAGCCCCAACAGGTCTGGGGAGGGGTCATCACCCCCTCTCCTAATCCATCTTCAATATGAAGAGGTTTGGGGCACACTTCCTGGGGAGGGAGCGCAGGCCTGGAGAAGTCCCAGCGTGGGCCCTCCCCACAATTCCATCTTCTGGGCCACAGCCTAAAGCCAGGCATCCAAAAGTCCAGCCGGCTGGTCAGAGTCCCCGTGAAGTCCTTGGGGGACACCCATGTGGTAGGAGTTGGGTGTCAGACCTGCACGGGCAGTGTCTGGTTCATCTGCAGTCGCATGTCCTGGATACTGCTGAGGATCTTCTTCTGGTGGCCAGCCAAGGTGACCCCGATCCGGAGCAGGTCTCTGCAGGATGGACCAAGGGCAGGGTCAGCCCCTCCCCTTCTGCTCCATCGCCCTGGACCCAGCCCAGAGGCCCTTGCCCTGCCCCTCCAAATCAGACACACTCACTCTGCGGTCATCTGGGCCACCAGGTCGAAGGATGCGAACCCTGCACTGACGAAGCTCTCCTTGTACCGCCCCATCTTGATGGCATCCAGCCAGTCACCAACTGTCGTGAAGGTTGTGTAATCTGGGACCGTGCGGTCCAGGAGGGGCTGTGACATGCTGTGGAGAGAAGAATGGGATCTGGTGGGTGCTGAGGGCAGGGGAAACTGGGGTAGGGCTGCTGGCTGAAGGGCAGGGTGGGAGGAGGGGCAGGCATACTGACCCAGACTGGGCACTGGCGATGACCTTGAGGCTAGCAGCGTTGCGGATGAGCTTGTCCAGGGTGTTGACAATCTGGGAGAACTTGGGCCTGAGGTTCCGGTCCCGCACCCAGCAGTCCAGCATGAGCTGGTGCAGCGCAGTGGGGCAGTCCATGGGTGGGGGCAGCCGGTAATCCTGCTCCACGGCATTGATGACCTGGGCCAAGGCCAGGGAAACCTGGGATGAGCCTCCACTCTTCTCCCCAGCCAGCAGCCGCCCACCTGCCTGCTCAGGCTCAGCCCCACTCACGTCCTGGTTGCTCATGTCCCAGTAGGGTCGCTCTCCATAGCTCATGACCTCCCACATAACGATCCCATAGCTCCAGACGTCACTAGCAGAAGTGAACTTCCGATAGGCTATGGCCTCTGGGGCGGTCCAGCGGATGGGGATCTTCCCGCCCTGGTAGGGGGGGCATAGGCCCTTCACCCGGAGACTCAGGGTGGGCCCCCAGCCCTGAGCCCCGGCCTGGTTGGCCCCGCCCCCAGTCTCCCTCCCGGCTGCTTCCTGTACCAGGGAGCTGGTGTAGGTGGGATCGGAGGGGTCATCCTCCAGGAAGCGGGAGAGGCCGAAGTCTGAGACTTTGCAGACCAGGTTGCTGTTGACAAGGATGTTGCGGGCAGCAAGGTCGCGGTGCACGTAGTTCATCTCGGACAGGTACTTCATGCCGGCAGCGATGCCCCGCAGCATGCCCACCAGCTGGATGACCGTGAACTGCCCGTCGTTGAGCTGGAGGCAATGGGCAGGTTCAGGAGGGCCTGTCGTCTCCCTCCTGGCCCAGGGCCTGCTGGACAGCCTGCCCACCCTCTGCAAGTCCTCAGAGACAGCAGGCAGAGACTGTGCCTCGTCTATCCCTGCAACCATGCCCACGGTGTCCCGAGCATAAGGAAGCTGCCCGATTGTGCCAGGCATCTGGTATACAGCATCTCAGTGAACGCTCAGGAGGGTCCAATAGCCCTTCCGACTTCAATTTTACAACCCAGACTCAGAGGGGCTAAATAATGCCCCAGGCCACACAGCAGCACGGGGCAGCCAGGTGAAATCCCATCCTTTTGCTCCGAAGTCCTGGCTGTTTGCCGGCACCATGCCCCCTCAGTCAATATTTGTGGACTTGAATGGAGTCGACTGGACTTGGAGGGGAGGGGGTGGTCAGACCCTGCCCTTGTGGGGGAGGGGGAGTGGTGGGGGCCGGCGCTTACCCGGAGGAAGGAGTCCAGGGCGCAGTTCTCCATGAACTCGGTGAGGATCATAACAGGCCGGCTTTTGGTGACCACGCCCTCCAGCCGGATTATGTTGGGGTGGTCAAATTGGCCCATGATGGAGGCCTCGCTCAGGAAGTCCCGCCGCTGCCTCTCAGTGTAGCCCACCTTCAGCGTCTTGATAGCCACAAACACCTCGCGGCGGCCGGGCTGTTTCAGCCGACCCCGGCACACTTCTCCAAACTCCCCTACAGGGTACAGGGCACAGGTTGGAAGCGATTTCTGGGCACTGGCCTTGTACACAGCCTGCCTCAGCCCTGCCCTGGGCCCGCCCCTGGCCCCTCATCCCCACTGCACCCCAGGGGACTCACCAGCTCCAATCACCTCCTCGATTTTGACACACGACACGTCGATCTCCTTGGCAAACTCCCGCACGGCTTCATTAGGGTCCTCGTAGGTAAAAGGATCAATATAAACCTTCATTCCAGGAGCAACTAGAGGCAGAAGAGGTGGGCATGAGAGGGTGACACATCTGCAGACCAGTCTCTTCTGGCGGGGGGCTACCAGGGAACGCCTCAAGCCTTGCACGCAGGCCCTGGGACACTGTCTCCACCTCAGTCCTGGTGGGAGCACATTTAGCAGCCTCTCTGCTAAGCCTGCTTCCTAGTCCTCCCCACTGAATCCCTCTTCCTCTGCCTCCCCACAATGGAGAACTTGTGACCATAAAGGCTGGAAACCTAGGATTCCTCTCTCACCCTTCTTTCTCATCTCTCATCAAGTCCGAACCTCTCTCCGATTAATCCCTCCCCTCGTTCCCCCTACCCCGGACCTTGTCTAGGCCTTCACCACTCACACTATTGCAATAGCCTCCCAGTCTCTGGACTCTTTTCCCACCAATCAATCCTGCCTGCTGCTGTCTTCCTAAACAATACTTTCATTGTGTGTCTCCCCAGCCTGAGAGCCTTTCCTGTTACCTACAGCAGAATCAAGTCCAAACTCCTCTGCCTGCCTTTCACGACCCTCCAAGGACTGGCCGCAGCTCCCAGCGGCTGTCAAACCCATCTTCTCACTGCCCCCACAGTTGGGCGTGCTCCCCACCCCACCCACCACCTTCCAGTGGCTCTCTGAACCAGGAATGCTCTCCCCCACCTGAACCCCGCTCATCCTGCCTGGCTCAGTTCAGCACAAGCCTACCTCCTCTGAACTCTTACTGCCCTACACTGTCTTAACATTTAATTGTTCTCTAATTGTTTCCTGTGTGTATGCATGTTGTCTTTCCCACAGGACTAAGTGCCTTTGGGGGCAGGGGTCACATCTCATTCATCTCTGGGAGTAGGATCAGAGTACCTGGACTGAGGTGGGGGCTGAGGAAATGGCACTTGATTGGAAGCAGGAGGGAACTTCGAGGGTATGCTTACAAGGCTTGAAGTACCAGGCAGAGAAAAGGGTGTCTCCAAGCCCTGCAGGGGATCTGGGGAGCTTTTGGAGGTGGGGAGGAGGAGATAGACTCACTGTATTGCTGCAGCTTCTCCGTGTACTCCGAATCAGAGCCGTGCCGCTGCTTCCTGGAGGTGGCAGGGTGGAAGGGAGGCCTGAGACAAGTCCTACAGCTCTCTTTGTTCAGGGGCACTGACCCCTGCACTCACAGGAGGGGCAGACAGATCACAGGGGACGGCCTGGCGCCTGGTCCCGCGGTTGCTGGTTACAGCAGGTACACTGGGGCTCAGTGGTCCCAGAGGGGATCTGCCGGTAGACGCAGGGGATGGGGTGGCAGGATGAGAGGATGTGGGCAGGGACCAGAGAGGCCCTTCCAGCAAGGAGAGCCTGGGCCCAGGAAGGCTCTGGGCTTGGGGTAGTGGTGGGGTTGGGGATTCATCACTGTGGCATGTGGGTTCTAGGAAGCTAAAGGGAAGTTCTAATCAGCCCTTGGGAGCAAACACGAGGCTGGGAGTACCTGAGGCAGACGACAGCGATGACCACAACGGCCACCAGGAAGACGAGCCCGGCCGTGGCAGAGCCTACGATGAGGGGAAGCTGCTCCTGGAGCTGCTGGGCACTGGAGCCTGGAAACAGAGGACGGGCTGGTGAACGGAGGGATGGAGGGGAGGGGCCAGCGCCAGGCAGGAGCGCGGGGGCTGGGTACCTCTCTCACTTGTGGTGTCAAACTCAGCCGGGTGGCTGTACTGCCCGTAGCCAGCCACCGTGCGGGCACGGACCTGGACCACGTAGCGGGCGTCGGGCCGCAGCCCATCCAGCTGCACCGAGTTCTTCTGGCTGGTCACGGTGGACGCGATGCCCTCACTCTGCAGTGCCAGGAGGAAGGATGCGTTCTCAGTGCGTCCCGAGGCCAACCAGCCCCTACCCACACACATGCCGGCCCTGGGGTCCCCTCGGCACCTGAGGCCTTGCTCCCAAGGGCCCCCTGACACTCTCTTCTTGGCCCAATATAGCCCAAGGCCTCCTCCTGCCCGTTGAGGCTCTGACCTTCTCAAAGTACTTCATCTCGTAGTCCAGGATGACTCCGTTGGGCCGCTCTGGGGGCGCCCAGGACAGGGTCAGACTACTGCCCGAGCTGCTGTGCAGGTGGAGTGTAGGCACTTCGGACGGGGCTGGGGGAAGAGTAGGGGGCTCGCCATGGGCTCTTCAGGCCCTGACATCCTTCCCAAGGACCCAGTTCCTGTGAGACCCCTGATGGTCCCTTGGCAGCTCCCAGCTCCATCCAGGAGAAGATGGCCTGGGCCCCCCTCCCGTGTCCCGTCCTCACCAGCCTGGTTGGTGGTGATATTCACGGCCGCGTAGCGAGGGGGCAGGGGGCTCTTGCCCGAGACGCCGTTGACTGCTTGCACCTCAAAGGTATAGCGCGTGTGGGCCAGCAGATGGCTGATGTGGACTCGGCGCTCTGTCAGGCCCAGCTGCCGAGGCACAAACTCCACGTTGTCATCGCATCGAGAGCATGCCGAGGGCCCCCCAGTCCCAGGGCTGCCATGGCACTTCTTGCAGATGACATTGTACAGGAGGTCGTCCCGGCCACCCAGGTCCCGGGGCTCGCTCCACTCGAGGATCAGTGAGGTCTCGTTCACGTTGGAGATGACGCCCCGGGGTGGGGAGGGCACCGCTGTGGGGAGGGTGGAGAGACAGGGCAGTGAGATGGGTCCTACACTCGCCATTTATCCTTCAAGATGCCACTCCCTCTCAGAAGCCTTCCTTGCTGCTTCTCCCCATCCTCTGCATTCCCATAACACAATTTCTGGGCACTCTTCTAGGCCAGCACTTCCACATAGATAGCCATTACCTGTTTTCACATCTGTGTCCCCCACCAGGTTGTGAGCTCCTTTAGGACAATGATTGTCTCTTACTTTCCACATACCAAATGCCAGAGCAGGGGAAAAGTGGCACACCAGTCCCAGGGATGTGAGGCGCCCTCCTTGGTCAGGGTTGGGACCAGAGAGCAGCATCTCTATGCAGAGGAAGGAGCACCGGACTAGAAGCCCTAGATGGTTCCCAATGTCTGGCTAGGAGCTGGTAGAAGCTTATTGCATATTGGTGGAAGGGATGTGCTAGCTGACCCATATTCTGGCTTAGGGGCAGTCGCTTCCTAGTTGTGCCATCTTGAGCACAACATCTAACGTCCCTGCGCCTCAGCTCCCCCCTCTAGAAAATAGGGATTTCATAGTGACTGTTTAGGCCCTGCGAGGTGGGCGCCCAGAAGGAAAACGTGTGCCAGTAGGAGGGTAGTGTCCACTCACTGGTGCAGGCACTGTCTGCAGAGTCCGAGTCCGCGCGGTAGAAGTTATTGTGGCAAGTGCAGATGCCGGAGGCTGGCGAGGTGGTACGGCTGTTGGGGGGACAGGGTAGGCAGGGCCCCTCTCCCTGCTTGGCCTTGTAGCTCCCAGGGGGACAGGCTGTGGAGGGGGGGAAGAGGATGGACAGTGCTTACCGCCCATCCCAGGCCCTGCAGACACCAGTCCTCCACACCTCCGTGAGAATCTGGCCCTTCCCCAGCCTTGGTCTTGGCTCCTCCACCTCCTCCACCGCCCAGACTGTGGGGGCAAGGCTGGGATTGCCTAACTCCAGCTGTAGCCACAAAGGGGCCTTTTGCCCCAGGGAAACCCCATATCAGTGGATTCCTCCCTGCCCCTGCCCACCCCCCTATTCCAACCCCAGGGCCTCCCGGAGGAAGCCTCATCACCTGGACAGCTGGCTGTTGAGGGAGGGAGGAGAGGAGGAGGAAGAGGACGGGGGAGGGGGAAAGGCCACCAGCAGGCTGCTGCACCCTGTACCTGCCTGGATGCCCCCCAGAAGCTTTAGGAAAATCATTCCTGAGGACCCTCCAGGACACCCCAGTAGGCGCAGTCTCAGTGCTTCACAGCCACCCTCTCTCCCCACCCACCAGGAGCAGGGCAGGGGCTCCTTTCTGCCCTTGAGCAGGGGTGAAGGCTCAGGATGGGTGAGAAAAGGAGGGAAAGCAGGCAGGAAGCCTGGTGTCAGCTGGAGTCCAGAGGCCTCAAGGGGAGCCCCAAAGCTAGCTCAGAGCTCAGTGTCTGAACATCCCCTTCTCCCCCATCGAATCCCCCTATCTAGGGTGGCCATATAATTATTCAAACTGGAATATTTGGGGAGTTAAAGGAGGCACTAGTAATTGTTAGGATAATGAACATAAACCAGGGCTGTCCTAGAAAACTAAAGCGTATGGTCACCCTATCTATATATGACTGGGGGGAGTTGGGGGTGTCACCGAGTGTGGAATGTCCTTCTCTGGGGTCCCATCGCCCCCACTAAGGCGGTACCTACCCTAGCTCTTTTGAACCAATGGAGGAGGAGGGGGCTGAGGCCAGGCCAGCCTGGCTGCCTTGGGAACCAGCGTGCATTTCCTGCTGGGGACCTGCGCAGTGTTAGCCCCTCTTCAGGCTGTCAAGCTCATCACCCCCACCCTCGTTCTCCACTTAGGAAGAGGAAGTCTAGGGCAGGTTCCCATAGAGAAGCGGGGCGCAGCCAGGCAAGGCAGGAGTCATCTTCCCAAGACAACAGCAGGCCTCGCAGCCAGGCCAAGCCGCCCAGGACCCCACTCCTCAGAGCTATGGGATGCAGGCCCCAGAAGACAAGGTCCTCAACACCTCCTCCCACGTGGCAGAGCCCTGGACTAGGTTTCAGTCCCAGCACCAACATTTCCTAGCTGGATGGCCTTAAGAACAGAACCTCTTCGAGACTCAGTTTCCTTACTGGACTCTACCCTACAAGGCTGTAGTGGGGCTCAAATGAGAGATTCCTGTGTGAATGGGTTCTATTCCTAGGAAGTCTAGTACAATGTGAGGTCTCAGCAAGCCACCTGACCTCCTCATATATAAAATAAGGAAAAAACCATCCCTGTCCTTCACACATCCTGGGCTACTCACGGCGTTTGTGCTCACCAGGTGCCAGGCACTGTTCTAAGGGCTTTCCGTGCCTCACCTCACTTAAACTCACTAGTAACCCTGTGAAGGAACCACTGTTTTACACATGAGGAGATAAGCAACTTGCCCAAGGTCACATAGCGGGTAAGTGACAGAGCCAGGACTCAGGACTTGGGGAACTGGGCCCCTAACCCACTGCTTCAAGGAGGAGATGAGACCCCAAGGTCAAAGGGCCAAGCCAGAGCTGCTCACAGCCCTTCCCTGCAGCTCTGGGCCCCTCTAGCACTTCCAGGGCAAAATGTACAGCTGGGGGGAGACCAAGAGAGCACTTCTACCAGCCTCCTGAGTCCCTAACTAGGTTCTATAGGAGGCTCGCCTGCCAAGGATTCCACAGGTGTCTCTTCCTCTTTAATTTTGTTTTTTTTCCCTTTCTTTTTCCTCATGCCCTTCCTCGTTTTCTCCCTCTCATCTGTCTCCTTGGCCCCTTCTCACATTCTGTGCACTTGACACCACTCTTCTATTTCCTTCCTCTGCCCCAGACCTCCACCGGCAGCCAGGAAGCGGTGGGTAGGAAGCAGTGGCCCAGACTCTCCCCTCCTTCTCCACCCTGGGCCAGCCCCCACTCACGGCGGCACTGGCTCTCCTTGGCGGCTGGCTCATGGCCGGTGGCACAGGTGCAGGCGCCAACGGGCACCATCCACTCCCCGTCGCCGTTGCAGTAGAGCTTGAGAGGCACCGACACCTCCACAGCGTTAGGGATGCAGGTGCCGGGGGCAATGACCAGCGATGTGGGCTCGGCCCCGGTGAGGGTCTCGGGGAAGAGTGCGAAGCCTGCTGTCGTGGAGGCACACTTCTTGTAGAAGGCACGCACAGAGATGAGTGACACACAGGCGCCCTGGTCCTGGAAGGCTAAGTAGAAGCCGGCCTTGGAGAGAGGCCCGAAGCTGCGCACCTTGGTGTTGACTCGGCCGGTGTCGAGCCGGGAAAAGCTCTCATCAGGTGCGATGGTGTCCACCTTCACGTAGGGGTTCTCCATCCAGAAGGGGGTGGAGGCCGAGGCCACATCGCTGTCGGCCTCGTAGTAGAAGAGGTTAAAGGTCTCCTTGCAGGAGCCAGGGATGTTGGGGATGCTGTTGCAGTCACGCACGGTGAACTTGAGCTCCACGTAGACGCGCTGCACGTCCCTCCGCCAGATGAACCCCGTGCGAAGCCAGTTGTTCTGGCTGGACTTGAGCACGTTACACACCTGGTACGTGCGGATGGGATTCGTGGCCTCATCGTAGCCACTCACCTCCTCCCACTGCGCATGGAACATGCGGTATAGACAGTGAGTGCCAACATTTGCAAGTGTTTCCCACATGCCCAGGCCCGCCTTATTTACTCCCCAAGCTGCTTCCATGGTGTCATGGCTGAGCACACAGACTCTGGAGCCAGACTACGTAGGCTCAAATCCCAGCTCTGTTTGGCTGCATGACCACAGATAGTTAAGTCACTTAACTTCCCTATGACTCAGTTTTCCCATCTGTATCATGGGGATGATAATGATACCAACCACAGAGACATGTGCAAGGAATAAACAATTTTATATGAGTAAAGCACTTAGAATAGGGCTGGGCACGTGGTATGTGTAATTTCAGTGTCAGCTATAGTATTTATTATCTTTATGTCTCAGTTTTCACATCTATAAAGAGGGACTGATTGGAATTAAACGGGCCTGTGAGGAATTAAATAATATATGTAATGGGCTTATTACAGTGCCTGACACCAAACAAGCATTCAGTAAATACAGGCTATTGCTATTACCACCACACTTAATCTTCACGACTCCTCAAAAAAGTGGTTTCTTTTGCTCCCATTTGAGAGATGAAACCAAGGCTCACAGAAGGTAAGGACTGGCCAAGGCCAAGCCTGATGACTGCGCTGCAATTCCAGCCTACTCCAGTGTTCCTTAGCTTGGTGGAGCCACAAAGGCCATTCAGGATGGTAATCAGGATACTTTAGAGATGTCAGACTACAGGAATTTAAAGGTCAAAAAATGGAGGTCAAGAGAGGTAGAGTGCCTTGCTCAAGGTCACGCAGCAAGTTAGAGACCCGAAACTAAGGATTCCCAATTCCCAAGCCCGTGCTCTTTCCTGGATGGTCGGGACAGACACACAAAAGGTTTTTAGGCAGGAGAGGGGTGGGGACAGGCGGAAGACAGGCTGAGTGGTGGGCAGAGGGGAAATGGGGGTGAAATGGTGGGCACAGGCAGGAGAGTGAGGGACAAAAACAGCCACAGAGAAGGGCATCAGGCAAGAAGGAAGGGGACAGGTGAAGAGGACGGGGCTGCCCCAGAGGGTGAGAGGCACAGGCAGAGAGCTGAGGCGCCCTTCTCCAGGCCCTGGCAAGGTGAGCGGAGAGGGATGCTGGGAGAGGGGAGGTGGCCCAAGCGGCAACCAACACTCAGGAGAGATGGTCTTACCCCACTTTCCGGATGAGACGTCCACGCCAACTCAGATGTCACCCATTTTGTGTCCATGAGGGTCTCTGGGGGAACAAGAGCAGGAAAAGGTCAGGGGATAAACTCAGGATAGGTAGAAAGAGGAGGGTACCCAAGAAAAGCAAGGACACAGAAGGCAGGGCACCCTCCAAGCCCTGAAGCCCCCAGCACCCTGCCCTGGAGGAGGCCCCACAGCCAGATGTCAGGTCAGGCTGGGGTGGTGTCTGCCCCTGACCCCAGGCCTGTGTTAATGAGGCAGAGCCAGGCGGGTTCACACACCTACAGGTTGGGCTAATCTCCACACAAAGGGGCCGGCAGGGCCTTTATTCTGGAACAAAGGGCTGCATGCTTCAGACCCAGCAGCCCAGGCCTCCCCTGACTCCGTTCCCAACACAAAGGCCCAGTCCCACACACTGCCTAGGGGAAGGGCCAGCTACTGACCACAGCCAGCTTCTACCTCACCTCCCACTCATCCACCCAAGTGGGATGGGGCAGGAATGCTCTTCCAGGGTGGTGTGGGGACCACCAAGACCCAGAACCAGCTCCTAGAGAGCTAGTTCAATTCTTGCATCCTGGGAGGGAGGTATTGTTAGTATACCAGCTACTGCTGAGGAAACTGAAGCTCAGATAAAGTAAATATATTTGTATCGCTCAAGGCAAAACTGCCAGGACTTGGATGAGGGGTTGAAGGGTACCTCAAATTCAGGTCTATCTGACCCCAAATCTAACTCCTTAAGCAGGGCACTCTGATGGCCGGATGTCCTGCTGTAATCGGGGATGGAGAGAGCCTGGCAAACTCCTGCAGATTCTCTAAGTCCCAACGGGGCTGTCTCCTCCTCCATGAAGCCTTCAGGGAACACCCAAGTCAGGGTTAGATGCATACAGGGCCAGGGGCTTATTACAGTACTTTGGGCCAAGGGCGGAGCCCATTAATGCTTTTAATGCCATAGTTTAATGCCATAAACTAGCTCCCCCAGCCTGCTTCTGGGCTCTGGCTGGCCAACTCTGCTCTCTGAAAATCAGTGCTGACCCCAAGCTCAGACCTAAGAGCCGCCAAGGGAGGAAAGAGGCACAGACTCCTTTCTTGTAGCCAGCCAGCAGTTCACCCTTAGCTGGAATGGGGCAGAGTCTCCCCAGAACTTCTGGAGGCCTGTGTCAACAGCAGGGTAGGCTGGGGGGAGGGGGAGGCAGGACAGCATGGGGGTGGGGGTGCTGAGGAGTACAAAGACCCAAGCCCATAGGTTCCAGGCTTGCAGCCTTCACTGGTTTTCTGGAGTCTCTGGGTCTGAGCAGAGGAAGGTGGAGGGCGTAGCGGGTGGAGAGGCAGCCATGGCCCCATGCCCCCATGTTAGGCTGAGGTGGCTGGCATCAGCCATTAGCTGGTGGGAATGAGGCTCCCTCCTGCTCCTCCTCCTCCTCCTCCTCCTCCTCCTGCAGCAGCGGCTGGTCCCTGGAGGACCCAGCTGCAGGGTGAGCTACTCCAGCCTCGTCGGTGGCCTGTCAGGCTCCTCTGGCAGACAGACAGACAGACAGGCACAGGCATTCAGCAGGGGGTTGGGAGGTGGGGTACGGGGAGGGAAGCAGAGATGGGCAGAAACGGGGGCCCGAAGACCCGCGGGTAAAGAGGCGGTGCTGAGCAGGGGCCTCAGCGAGGCGGATACGGGTGGGCGGGCACAGAGATGGAGGGACGTGCAGAGCCGGCTGGCTGGGACCAGACAGCCGGGATGGCCGGCGGCGCACTACAAAAGACAGTGAGATGGAGAGACGAGGAGGCCCAGGGAGACAGAGACAGAGAGGGCCGTTAAATTGCCAAGTGGCCTCTTCCCCAGCCAGCATCCCGGAGTATTCCCAACCCTGGGATCCGTCCGAGCCAAGAGCGCCCCGCCCCCTCCCACTCCCCCAGTCAGCCAGTCCGCCCGCTTGTCTGCCCGCCTGTGGGCCCGAGCAGGCAAGGGCTCCCACCGCTCCCTCGCTCTCCGACTCCCTCTCCCTCACTTCCTTCTGCTCAGCCTGTGCCAAACCCATCTGGAACTGTTTAAACCCAAATATTCAGTCCCCTCCCCCCTTCAGCCAGATTCCTCTACAGTTTAAAACAAGCCCTGCGCTGGCTCCGAGGAGGGAGAAGAGGGAGGGGAGGCGGGTGGGCAGGAGGGAGGGAGGGAGGGAGGTTCTTCGTTTCTGTTTAATTTCTGGGGAGCGAGAGAGGGAGGGGATCGGCCCTTGGCCATCGCTCAGCCTTGGCCATCGCTCAATCTCGGCACATTTTTCCCATTAATGAGGAGAGGATTTAGATTTCGAGTCATGTGTGCCTGAGGAAGGGCTCCGGTCACCCTGGTGGGGAGGGGGGCCTGCTCTGATCAGCCTGCCCAAGCACAAGAGGGAAGGCAAGGACCTACTCAGACCAGGAGGTGCTTCCGTCAGCCCCAAGCCTCAGCCTTCTTACCTGGGCAGGGAAGGAGGTAGGGGGAGGGGGCCACAGAACTGGGGAGAGACCCAAGGCAGCAGAGCCCACCTTCTCTTTGCTATGTGTGTGGCATGTGTGTGTGTGCACACATGCTGGGTGAAGGATGTGAGGCACAGGGGATAAGGACAAGGAATGAGCAGGCAATCTCCAAATACCCCCAGCTGCCTAGTGCATCCCCATGTGCCTCTGCCTCACTGTGTGGCGGGTAGAGGGAGGCTAGAGAGGAAGCTGGCCACTCCCCAGACACAGGGCAAGGGATCCCAATAGTTCCCTCACCCCCATGCCAAGTTAGTAGGGAAGTTGGTGCCAGGCTGGGGTCTTTCTGGGATTGAGGATTCAGTGCTCAGACATGGATGCAGCAATACCCCTTTTCAGGTCTCCACAGGGCAGTGGAGAAGAGCCACGTGGCAGCGGCTGTGTGGCTCGCGCCTGTGTGCACAAACAGAGTCACAAGCAGCACCCATTTCTCAGTGGCTGGGCTCATTCCCTACCACCAGGACCAAAAAGCAACAAGTCAACACATATGGTTGACAAAAACACACAAAGCCACAGACGCCTGCAAACACATACACAGCTTCAAACACAGCCCCGGTATGTCTGTCTTAGACACACGGATGCATATGGTACAAACAGATTAGTCTTCCTTAGACATTCACATAAAGCGAATCTTTCTTACACATATTTGGCTTGCCTTAGGCAAAGGCTCACTCTTACAGTCCTCCTTTCATATGTTCAGACTTCCTGAGACATATGCATACACAGAGGGCAAACACACCCAACAGTACATTCTCCTTACACACCCAATTGCACATACTATTGTCAGCTACAAGTCACAGTCTTGAGTGTAGTCAAGTGCAGACACAAACACCAGTTTCCCCTAACAGACTGGGTAACATGCTCTTACACAGTTGCCCGCAAACTATAATCAGCTGCACACACAGATACCCAATTGCACTGTAGCATGTCACAGCCCCCCACAGGAGCCTACAGACACAGTACAAGTTTCAATCCCTAGAGTTTGTGTAAAGCCTCAGAGTTGTGTCCATCATGCATATGCAACACACACCACACAATTTGAGCATGTTCTTTCTATGGGATGAGTCTTCAAGTGGCGAGGAGGAAGAGTTGGGAGAAGGCAGTAGCCCTCATACATCCCCTTCTGTGCTCCCTGGTCACCATTCTGCCCCCAACTGTGTGGTGCCTCTTCCTCAGGCAGGACAGCCACACAGGCCACTCTTGCTAAGAAAGCAGAGGTGTCGGGGCAACCCTGGGCAGGAGCATAGGGGAGGACGGAGGGAAAGCCCTTGAGGAGCCAGCTGCAGACCTGCTTCCTGATGCCCTCGCTCGGGCAAGAGTTGTCAGTCAGGCTAGGGGTGGGGCAGGGCATGATGATGAGGTGTGGCTGGGTACAGCCTCCACAGGCACAGCCCCTGCCCAAGCAGCAGGCCACTTCCCAGCCAGCTCAATGGCACCGTCTCAAGTGTCCCTGAGACCTTGGGGAGAGGGTAGTATCATGAAGAGATAGAGCTTAGGAGCTTTAGGCAGTACTCTTCCATACACCAGCTAGACACCAGCTAGGAGTCCAGCATGAGAATATCGCCGGCAGCCCTGGCCCAAGGGGACCGATTGAGAGTCTGCTGCCTGCCCTGGGGAAGGGCCAGCCCACCCAGCTTTATGGGGCTGCCAGACCCCACAGCACCCCAGATCCCCACTCACCCAGAGCACCCTGCCTTGGGGGCAGCAGTGTCATTGATATCCAGGGAATCAAAAAAAATCTGGGGACAGAATCAAGAAGTCTCCAGCCCAAACTCCAAGACCAGGGTCTTTGAGGCGGCAGGAAAGGTCATGCAGCCAGGCTGGGCCAGCAGAGTGGGCAGGGGCAGGAGGGCAGAGGGCAGGGTCTGGGCAAAAGGAGCACCCTGGAGGCCCTACCGTGCCACCCCCACAGAGGTCCCCCACCCCTCCTCTCCATGGAGTCCCGACCTCAGTCAACCAACAGATCTGGTTCCCTGGTCTTCCCTCTCCCCTCCTTCCCTCCCCCACGTGTACACATGTGCACCAGTCTGCACACTCAGGGTGGCCAGCCTGGGGAGAATGGGGTTTGGGAGGTACCCTACCGGGGGACCCAAAGGGTGTATATGTTTGTGGGAAACCTAACTCATCCAGGGGCACCTCCCACTCCCCCCACCACTACCACAGCCCCTTGGCCCCCGTATCTGGAATGGAGAGGAGGTGATTTACACATTTTTTCACTCTTCCCCTCCGATCATGGGTATTTATAATTAAATAAACCTGAAAGGGGGGAGGAGTGAGGAAGAAGCACAGGGCAGGGAGCCCAAATGCCTCAGGTCTCCTCCATGCCCCCCACCCTGGACGTGGCCTTGCCAGCCAGCCAGCCAGTTGGATGGATGGACAGACTGCCCCTACATGAGACCTTGGAGGCCTTCCCTGGGATCCTGGACACAGTGGGTCTGGCCAGGCGTCTAGGGGCAGAAAGCGGTGAGAGACCTGCCCTTGGGGCAGGGGGCCTCTCCTACCCCATCAGTGCCCAGCTGTACCCGGTCTCCCTCCCCCCACCCCCCACCCCCAGCTGCCCAATCCCGACAAACCAGTTTGACTCAGCACAACAGGCAGGGCTACAATTTTCAAACTATGCAGGCCTGGTGATTCAGCCTCTTCATGCTGTTTAATTAGTGTAAGGCCGGGTGGCAGAGGCCTTGCCCACGGCAGCTTCGGTTGTAGCTTCGGCTTTAGCTCGCTGCTGCAGAGGCCACAGCGTTGGAGGTGGTGGCAGCGACAGCAGCTCTAGCTAAAGGGAGGACAGTGGTGAGCAAACTGGTTCCCCCAAGTATCTGCCGCTGTCCCTCATCAGCGGCCCTGAAGTGCTAGCTCAGGGCAAACGGAGTGGGGTGGGGGTGGGGGGAGCAGAGGCGACTCAAACAAAACAACTGGGCAAACCACAAAAACCTCAGACCCATTGTCCCCTCTCAGCTACCACCTTCTCACTGGTCCCTGCTGCTGGCTCAGACTCACTCCCTCCTTCCCTTGGGGGCCAGTCCCACCACAGAGGCAACTCAGCTAACATGGCTTGGCTGGGAGGGGGTTGCAGGTCCCCATCTCTTAGGATCCAGTAACCTGTTTCTCCCTTCCCAAGAGTCAGCTCCCAGCAGGGACCTGGCCATCCCATCTCAGGTATAAGAGGCCCTTCCTCACCCAGGACCCACTGCTGATCTGCTCGCTAGACTGGACCCCACCCCCCAGCCCATTCGTGGTTCTGAAGATTCAAGGGAACGATCCTGGTTTGGGGGAACTGAGGAACATGAGTCAAAAGGAGAGTGAGCAACAAGGCAGCCCTGTTGCCCTGAGCCTGTGGGTAACTGGGGTGGGGGTGGGGGCCAGCAGAGGCAGGAGGGGTAATCAGAGGGCAAGGGGTGTTTCTTCAACCGCGAGGCAAACAAAGGGCCCTGGTCCCACTCACATGAAAACTTGAGTTCCTTGGATGCAGACTCGTGGTGAACCCCAAATGGGCAAGGAGGAAAGAGGAACCAGGTGCTAGACAGCATCTAGCCAATGGGGACATGAGGGGCAGCACCCACAGTCCAGGAACCTCAGGCTTAAAGGTAATGACCCTCAGGCAGAGAGGGCCCCAGGAAAGGGCCCACCAAAAGGCTGCCCTAGGCCAAGGGCAAATCAAGTCCTGGAAAAGCCACATAGTAGGCTGGGGCCAGGAGGACGCTAGACTCCTACCTGTAAAGCTTGGGGGCTGATCAGATCTTCAGTGCCAAGGGTCTCACATAGCCATGCCCTCTGGTCACAGCCCAGGACCCTTGCTGTCCACCCATCCCACCCTTTAAGTTCAGGAATGGAGGGGGGTGTACAGACTGGGGTCAGAAAGCAGCTGTACACTGACTGCTCCCTTCCCAGCCCTTCTCCCCCTAGGGCTGCAGGGTGATGGAGCAAGAGGGGGCAACCCTCCAGGCGTCCCTCCCCTCTCCCCATCAGCCCTTCCTCTAACCTCCCTCCAGCAGGATAAGGGCACACACCAAAGCCGCCAACCTCCCAGTTTCACTTCTGAGGCTCCCCAGGAAGCAGAACCTAGGGTAACAATAATAACAGCTCACCCTCGAATAACAATGACTACGTGCTAAACATTTTACACATATTAACTTTCAATCTTCCTAACAACCCATTGAGGTTGGTGCTATTACTAGCTCCATTTCACAGGCATGGGCACTCACTGGAGGGTAGGAAGGTGTGTGGCAGCCACCCATCCATCTCTCTCTCACACACACACACATACACACCACACACACTACACACACCAACTGAAGACCACAGGGTCTGACATGACAAACATGAAGGAGTTGGTGTTGGTAGACTAGAAGCTGAAATCCACAACTGGAAGGCGCTGCTACTTCCCAGGGGCAGCCCCACACTGACCTGGCTCCCCATGCTCCTAGCCAGGTGTAGCCCTAAAGGTTGAGGGAGGAGGAGGTAGACAGGGTAGGGGGCAACGGGTCCTACTGCCCTCTTTTTCCTGGGCTGCCACAGCATATCAAGACTGTTTCCTGGTCAGCCCCTAGTTCCCGGCTGGCTAGGGTCTTGCTCAGAGGATGGAGCAGATCAAGAAGAGATGGAAAGAAGGGAGGGAGGGAGGGAGGGAGGGAGGAAGGGGTGAGCCTCTCCAAGGAACCCTTGCTCACCTGATCCAAACCACGCCTCCCACACTGCTCTCTGCACCAGCACCCACCACACCCCACAACAAGGGCCCTGGGGCCTGGCACACACAGGTGGCACACAGCTCCTTGAGTGTGTGAGTACATGTATGCCAGTGCCGCCTGTTCCAGTCTGGGAGACTCACATAGACCTGGGAACTAGAACAGGCTCCCTGGCTCACGCCCCTAAGGAAATCAACAACAAAGCCCCACACTGATTTCTCATGCCTGTGATCCTATCACACACCTGTGGGGGAGTGTGAGTGTGTGTGAGTGTGCACGACTGTACACAAGTGTGGGCGCGACTTCAGGCTGTCTGTCTGAATTTGCATGTGTCCACCCGTGTGAATCGATCTGTCAGCACCAGTGGGTTCACAGATAAAAGGGGCTGGGGAATCATAGGAACGTTTTCCCCTGGAGAAAATTAGAAAGCACCAAAAGATGCCTTTCTCTCGAACTGTATTCTTTTTTTCCTTCCAACCTTTAAGTTTACCAATTGTGAACATATGAACAAAGCAAGTTACACAGAATTCATATTTTGTTCTTCAACTATTAAAGTGGCTGGGTCTGTTAAAGACGTCAAAAATAAGTACTGCCTATATTTTAATTTCTCCCCAAATTTCTGTAGGATCCTCTCCCCACATTAAAGAAGGTTTTTGAACCTCATTTAATGGCTACAGATATTTTGGAAACGGTCTGTATCTGAGTATGTATGTGAGTCTCTCCATTGTCTGTGATCTGTGTCAGCCTCGGGTCTCGGTCCCTCCCAAGCTTGTGTCAAGTGGCAAGCGTGTGTGTGAGCTCTCCCACCAGCGCCAACACCACTTGGGCTGTTCATCCAAGTACGGTCCTTCGGAAGTTACAACTACCCCCTCGGCAGTCTTGGCAGGTTTCACAGAATCTATTGTGAAGCCGGGCCTTTTCCCACCGGTTAATGAGTAACGCCTACCTGGGGCAAACCCCACAACTTCAGGGGTTCAATGGAGACCCAGACTCTCGGATGGAAGGCGGAGGGGGAGCCGCAGAGCCGGGTGCAACGCCCGCGTACACAGCACGTCGTGTGTAGTTGCCGCTCGGTAAACTATAAACAATAACAGGCCCCCGCCTCTCCACCCCCGCAGCCATCCCCTGACAAAGCGGGGTGCACACACATTCTCACAGTTAACTCCAACGGGCTCCTAACCAGCAGATGCCCCTCAGCCGTGGGAGTCCCACTTCGCCCCCGCCCGCGACAGCCCCGCAGCAGCCTCGGAGCCCGCGCCTTGCCTGGTGGGTCGCCCACACTTCCGCACGTCGCGGAGGCGCCGAGGACCCGGCTTCTCTGCGGAGTGTGGGGTACTCCCACAAAGCCTCACTGCGGGGCCGTGACTTTCCGGGACGCGCATCCCGGGCCGAGCTGCCCGCGATCCCGCAACCCGAGGGCCGCGGGCCTCGGACCCAGCTCGAGCCTCGCAGGCGGCTCCGGGGGCGTCCTCCCGGCACGGTCCTGCAGCCCCTGGACCCGGCGCGCGCTGCGGAGCCTCCTCCGACGTGCGCTCAGCCCGCACAGGAGCCAGCCGGCGGGCGCTCTCCTGCCCGGGCTCGGGCCGCCGCGGGCACCTTCCCGCCTCGGGCGCGCCCCCCGACGCCTCACCTTCCAGCGCCCGGCAGCCGGCGGGCAGCAGCAGCGGGAGCAGCAGCAGGGGAGGCAGCAGCGGCAGGAGCCCCGGCGGCGGCGGCGGCGGCGGGCGGGCTCGGGCCATGGCCGGGGCGGGCTGAGAGCCGAGCCGGGCCGCGCCGGGCCGCGCCGGCGGGGCTGCGGGCACCCGGGGGAGGGTCCTCTCGGCGGGCTCCGGGAAAGGGTCGCGTACGATCCCAGAAGATCCGGGGAAGGAAGGGGTGCAATCCAGGCGCGTGGCTCGGGGGCCGCGGTGGCGGCTGGAGCTCGGCGATCCTCGGGGATGCGGGCAGGTCGGTCCCGCGGGAATCTGGACGGACTGGTCCAGGAGGATCCGGGGATCTGGGTGCCGGAGGACTCGGGGAGGCTGGCCGGGGCTGGGAGCGCGCGGGTGGCCGTGCTTCGGGACGCACAGTAAGCCGGCGGCGGCGGCGGGCCGACTCGGCTCCGGGCTCCGGGCTCCGGGTGCGCACGCCGTCCGGGGTCCGAGCCGGGATCTTGCTGCTTCGCTCACGTACTCACTTGTGCTGTGCCCGGCGCTGGCGCTGCCGCTCTGGACGAAGGGGGCGGGACCGGCCGCCTGCCCGTCAACATCGAGGCCCCGCCCCTAGCATCCGGCCGCCCACTCTCAGAACGCCAGGCCGGCGGGTTCCGCCTCGAGAGAGCTCCGCGGGTGTTTAGTTGGCGGCGCCTGGATCAGGTCCACCCTCAGGGTATCCGCGGCCTGGAGTGGGCGGAGCCAAGGAAAAGATGAATTAGATTGGGAGGGGCTGTGCTGTCTATCAGAGGAAGGACCCCGCCCCTTGTCGCCCATTGGCGATTAGTAACCCAGCCTGAGTCCGAGGAGGTGCCAAACGGATACAACGAGCAGGGGGCGCCCCCCTGTGGCCTGCACGTGCCTTAGGACGCCCCCAGGTGGCAGTCTTTTCTCCAGGCACATTGAGACTCTAGACTCAGAGCTTCTGCACTACCGGGATCGTCCACTTTGACGTATCCTGCGATCAGGGCTTTCTCGTTTGTTCATTCATTCATTCAGCCATGTATTTAATCACTTACTCAACAAGTATTTTTGAGCACCCACAATGTGCCAAGGACTCTAGTAACTACTGGGGCTACAGCAATGAATAAGACAGAGGTTTGTGTTCTCTTGGAGCAGTTTAGTGTTGGAGGCAGGTATTAAGTCATCATGGTAGAGTGTAACAAGTAGTCTTAGAGAGGAAGAACAAAGCTGTAGAAGCACATGTGTGGGGGCAGACTATGTCTGGCCCCGAGGAAATGACATGCAAGCTGAAATATGAAAAAGGAGTAGTAGGTGAAACGTGTGTGTTTTGAGGGTGGTGAGGGGTCTGTTTCAGGCAGAGCAAACACTTTGTGTGGGGAATCTGAAAAAAAGCTGGGATTATCTTTAGAGTTGGAGGCTGAGTGAGGTTGACAGGAGGTTTGGAAGTAGGTATGGGGGACCTGAGTGGTTTTTCTTTGTTTTGTTTCGTTTTTAGACTCATGATAACATTTGAAGCAGGGGCTTACCATATCAGATAGCATTTCAAAAGGATCCCTCTGATGGCTCTGAGAAGGGTGAGTGGGAGGAGCCAAGGGTGGAAGCAGGGACCCCAGGTAGGAGGCTGTACAGTGGTCAGGTAGGGGAAGATAGTGGCTCAGACTAGGGGGATAGCTATGGGGATGGAAAGAATAGGCAGGTTTAAGATGTAGTTAGGAGGTGGCGTTCACCGACAGAGTGGTTGAGAGAGATGTGGGAGATGGAGAAGTCAAGCAGGACACCCAGGTTTCTGGTCTGGGCAAATGGATTGACTTCTGCCCCATTCATTCAACAGGCACTGACAATAAGTACTCTGAAACAATAGCTCTTGTTTATTACGAGGCAGATGTCGTTATATTCTCATTTCACAGGCAAAACTGATATCCAGAAAGGCTTAGTGACTTAACCCAAGACATGCAGCTAAAAATGGCAGAGGTGGGATTAGAACCCAGGTATGTATAGCTTTTAGACACTTCCACTTCATCAGAGACCTAAGGATCACTAAGTGCTTGTTAAAAACTTAGAATTTGATCACCTTCCTCAGCCTCGGAACTTGGTACTCAGAATCTCTGGGGTGTGGGGCCCAAGAATCTGCATTTTTAACAAGCCACCCAGGTAATTCTGATGCACATTGTCTGTGCATCAGACAGTGAGACGCAGCCTCTCACTGTCCCAATTGGGAAAGCATCCCTTCCTGGTCCCTCTGATCCTCCTCCAGCTCCCCTAAGATCTCTGGGGATGAAGAGTGAGAGGTCAGATATGAGGTAACCTCAGATGCAGGATGGCCACACTTAATTCCCTGACTCTGAATGTTCTAGCTCCAGTCCTTCCAGTCCCCTGGGGTGAGTGAGGTCATGGATCCAGGGTTCAAGGACATTGAACAAAGACAGGCTAGAGACAGAGGCACGTGTGGGTACATGGTGCTGGAGGTCAGAGGTGCAGATTCCACCCCAACCCCCAGGCACATCTGCCTCTCAGATCTGTTCTCAAGCTCTAGAGGCTTCCAGTAGCAGCCTCAGGCCCACAGAAGGGCTCTTGGAGATCATCTTGCTCCACTCTCCCATTTCAGAGCTGGAGACCCTGAGGCCCAGAGATGGGTCCTGCTTTGCCTTACAGTCCCCTTTAGCCTGGAGGGCTGGCTGGGGTTGGGCTGGGTGATATTCCAGCAGGTGTCCTGGCAGCAACACCTCCCAACTGAAGGTGTTTTTTCTGAGACGGATATGTAAGGCCAGCATTTCTGTTTGCTCAGCATCTGTGCCAGGCTAGGCCTCACCCTGGACAAACACAGCCAGCCGGCGGCAGGCACCGAGCTCCTTTGTTCTTGGGCCTAATAGCAAAGGCAGCAGGGCCGGCAGGTTACGGAGGGCCTGTCCTCACCGAATGTTGGCGCCATGGTTCCCACGGGAATGCTTCCTGATCAAGGGGCCGACAGGCTGGAGGGCACCTGGGTAACTTCTACAACAGCCCTGGGCAGGAAGGTGACCACCTGGCAACAGAGGGGATGCAGAAGGGGGGCCAGTGAAGGGACAGGGACCCAAAGCCAGGCCAGAGGAGTCCACATGACATGGGTACTGCCTGGGCTGGGACGACTCCCTTGCCAGGATCAGGAGGACTTGGGACACCCCCATCTCTTTGGGTCTAGGTAGCCAGACAACCCTACCCCTCTTATCTTTCCAAGGAGCCCAGGGAGCAGGCTCTGACTTTTGAGTTAGAAAGGGGAAGGGGAAACATCCAGACTGAAGTCAAAGGCCCTCACCCTGAGCCAATCCTTCTTTGCCCATTTCAGTCCAGGAGGAAGTGATAATGCAGAAGTAAGAGCTTGGGCTTTGGCACCAGGGAGACCCAAGTCCAAATCTTGGCTCGGCCATTTACTAACTGTAGGTCTTACAATAAAAAGCTGAATCTTTCTGAGTCCATGTATACACATTTGGGAAAGTGGGATGATAATCATGCCTCCCTTTCAGGGTTATTGTGATGCTCTGTCCACGGGGCCAATGGTCTGAAACCCTGAAGGTGCCTGATAAATGGTCCCTATGATAATTAATGCCCTGTGCCCAGAACCACTCTGGATGTGTTTGGGGACAACTAGAGGAATGTGTGTGAATAGAAATGGGGCTTAACCAACCCCAGCCACATTATTAAAAAGATAAACCATGTGTTCCTGGGCTTGCGAGTTGGGGATAGTTGCAAGAAAGACAAGACTGAGGAGGAAGAGAGCTTTGGGAAAGTACGTAAGGGACCTTGAGATTGGTTGGATGAATGCTTTGTGGGCTTCTGCTGAGGACCAGGGAGGATGCCACAGGCAAGAGTTGATGGCGATGGGGCTGAGGCTGAAGCACAGTGGTCTCAGTCATCTGGTGGGCGGTGGTGGTATTTACTGAAAAGGAGAAGACTGGAAAAGGAGCAGGCTTGGTTGGGGGAGAGGAAGACTTAGGGACTGAGGGTTTTGTTGTGGACATGCTAAGTTTGGGAGGCTAGTCAGACATCCGAATGGGTGCATTGAGCAGAAAACTGGTTTTCTTGCCACTCCCACCTCCTCCACTTTCCCCCTTCCTTGCTCTCTGAGCAGCCTTGACCTTGGCCTCTCTGACCCTGGAAGCACCACTTCAGGGCCTTTGTACTGGCTGTTCCCTCTGCCTGGGTGGTCTTCCTCCAGCTTGTCCCAGGGCTGCCTCCTCAAACTGTAGGTCTCAACTCAAATGCCACCTCCTTAGAGAGGCCTTCCCTGAGCACCCTGGCTCCTCCTTCCTTCCACCACCATCACCCTCTATATCATTGCACTGTTTTATTTTCTTTATAAACCTCAGCACTCGCTAAGATTTATTATTTTCTCGTTTGTTTACATGTTTATTGTTGGTCTCCCCTTCTAGAATGTAAGCTTCCTAAGGGCAGGGCCTTGTCTTATTTACCATTGAATACCCAGTGTAAGGACCAGTGCCTTGCACTAAGAGCCTCTCAGTAACAATTTACGAAATGAATGCGGAAGTATGGCAAATGCCAGCCATTCATGCTGCCACTTTTTCTTCCCAAGCCTGTGGCAGACGTTGCTAATCAACCATGGACTCTTTCCTCCACATGATGCTCCAGCAGCCCTTGCCAGTTGCTCAGAGTTGGTGCACGAGGTTAAACCTACCCACCATCCCTGTAGTGGACAAAGCTTCCCTGCTTGCTACCTGTGTACGTCTTTGAAAGCTCTTGGGCCTCGGTTTCCTCATCTGATGTCTTATACAAGATGTAGGGGTAGTTTTTTCACCCCTCCTTGATGGCCTGGGCCCCAAGTCTATGTAGAGGTGCCAGATCTTTCCCAGACAGGGGGCGCAGTTCCCAGCTTTCTCTTGAGTCACAATGCTCCTGCACTTTTTTCCTTCTGTTCCTACCTCCCTAGAGCCCCCCACTCCTTTGTTTCACCAGCCCCAGAAAACAAGGCCAGAAAGGACCTTTGCTGTCTAGTCAAAAAAAAAAAAATCCCCATTTTCAGATGAGGAAACTGAGCTCAGAGAAGAAAAGACAATGGAGCCAGAGACCAAACAAAGACTAGTTGTCCACGTGCAGCATTTTGGCCGGGATCATCCCTCTCCCCCAAGCTCTACCAGGGCAATAGACGTCAGAACCTCCTCTCAATGATGGGGAGACAGAGGTGCAACTTTCTTATACTCAGGCATATTCCCAAGCCCCAGGAAGCAAGCGGACTGGCTTCCCTCCAGGCCCTGGGCAGTTGGCTGGAGAAGGATGCCTTGTGGATTCCTGGCTCCTTCTCCCACTTCCGAGCTGCCCATTCAAAGGAGGTGAGAAAGGTGCTGGCCTCTTCCTCCACAGTTGCCATCGGAAATGGCCTCAGGGTGTTTGGGCCAGGGTGAGGCTCTTAGCTGTTCCAAAGCCAATTAATGCCCTGTTGGCAGCTTCTCACTTTCATCTTCTTCCCGTCCAACATGGATCACCTCCTCTACTCTCTGGAAGCTATTCTGCAGCTGGTACCCTCACTGCTTCCCTGGGGGCAGGGTGGAGGAGGAAATGGATGAGTATTGACTAAACCTGTGTGATCTTAAACGGAGGTGCTTTAAACATCTCCCAGAAAGGGGAACGCTTCAGTTGCCTTTGAGCCTGCCGGTGCAGAGCTCTTGTTTGCAAACTGTCTTTTCTTGTGGAGAAGCAGTGCTTCCTTTTCTAGGAGCTATTTGGGGAAACACTAATGTTTGCAGGAATAGAGAGCCAGCTCCCGGCTCAGGAGGACAGGGAGGACCCAAAGGGATCCAAAGGTGCTAATTAAGGACCAATACTCCTAGACAATTGGGGAAAGTTAAAAAAGGAGAAGACGGGCTTTCATGTTCAACTAAGAAGGAGGGAATACTGGGGACTAGGGAAAATTTTTAGGGAGACAGAGTTTCACGTGCTCTTTCACATTGCAGCCCACTTTTTTGAACCATT
The DNA here is from genome assembly GCA_029593785.1 of Cabassous unicinctus. Lineage (NCBI taxonomy): Eukaryota > Metazoa > Chordata > Mammalia > Cingulata > Chlamyphoridae > Cabassous > Cabassous unicinctus. Next base: position 50,336 of record JAQZBX010003143.1, read on the forward strand.
ATTGTTTGCCAGGTGCTGGAATAGAATGTGGACCAGTGGACAAGGCCCCACCCTCAGGAAGATCAGGAGAAGGGGAGAAAGAGGAGCGTCAAGCATTCACAGGGCAAGCCAGGATGCCCTGGGAACACAGGCCTAGACCGGGCACCCAACCCACCCCGCCAACCCGAGAGGGTCATGCAAGGCTCCCTGAGAAAGCAGACACTGAGCTGAGACCTGGCTGAGACCCGGAGAATAAGAGGTGCTGACTGGGAAAGGGTGACAGAGGGAAAAGGCCAAGCAGCAGGAGGTCTCAGCCCTAGCTACGCAATGGAATTCCCTGGGGAGGTTTTAAAATGACAGATGCCTATCCCCAGAGATTCTGAGGGTCTGGGGCAGGGCCTGGACACCAGAGTGGTTTGAAAGCTCCCCAGGTGGTGCTAATGTGCTGGGTTGGAGAGGGGGTGGCAGTCTGGGAAGATCTGGTGGGGTCAGCAGTGTGCATTGTAGAGGACTTTGTCAGCCATGTTAGGGCATTTGGAGAGATAGGAAACCCCTGATGGGTTTTAAGGTTTCAAGCAGAGAAGGAACTCAGTCACACATGCTTTTAAAACAAGGTCTTTGAGGAAGATCTTAGTCTAGCAGTTTCTCCCACTTCCTCCACTGCCTGATGTAAAAAGGATCCCAAGAGAGGCACATGCAGGACCACCGGAGTCAACACGACCCATCTCTTTGCCAAGGGAAACCTCCTCAGGGGTGCTCCTCTCCTCTACAGAGCTAGGGACCTTTGCTGTCTCTAGGCAGCATGGGTCCTTTGCACCTGCTCAGATGGGAGAGGGTCCCTCAGAATGCCCAGCCTCTTCTCCCCACCTGTCCCTGCTCCCCAGCAGCTGTCCAGGTGCTGGGTCTGACCAATTTCATCTAGGGCTTCTTTTCCAGCTCAACCAGAAAAGGTACAGGAGCTGCCCCAGGGTTTTAGCTTGCACAGTACAGGTGAGCTTTTCCAAAGCTACCATTCTGGGGTCAGACCTAACAGCTTTTGCCCCGCGGTACACATTTTGTTGGGCCTATCTGGGTCCCCATTGCTACCAGAATTCTCACTGAACCTCCTGATACCAGCTGGAAGCAAAATAGCACAGTGAAAGAATAAGGGTTTGGAGCCACCCAGACAGGTTAGAAAACTGACCCCAGCGCTCATTAGCTTTGTGACCTTGAGAAAGGCACTTAATCTCTCTTATTCTGTTTCCTCAATTATAAAATAATGCCTTCCTTATGGGGACAGTTGTGAGGATTAAATGAGAGAAATATGTAAAAACAAATTGAGTCCCAATACATAGTAAGTCTTCAGTAAATGGTAGCACCATTTACTATCGTGAATTAATGTTTATTATTACCAGTGCTAGGTGCTCTGCTACATTACAGAATTTCTTTGAGCCTCACTGTCCTCTTTTGTAAAATAAAGAGAAGACAGTGACACTTAACTGGTAGGGTTGTCGTGAGGAGTAACATGCAAGATGTTTCAGAGACTTTCAGGGGCCTTTTATTGGATGTGGAGGCGGCTCATGGGCCAAGAAAATGCTGAATATCTAATGGGCTTTTCAGACATTCCGACTCCCACTCAGGTTACAGAGGTTTACAGCACTCCTTGGCTGGCAGATTGACAGAGGAGCCTTTCAAAATTCATCAGGATGAAGCCTAGGAGCTGCTGTCATATCACCCATCAGCTGGCACCGTGTGTGCATTATATACACGAGAGCAGAGCAAAAATGTGCAGTGTATCTGCATGGTCTACGACAAGATTCTCCCAGGGAAAAAATCTTTGTAAATGATCATGACTATAGGGTAGAAGCCAGCTCGAATCTGTGCCTGCCTGCCTTCCTTCCTTCCTTGCTTCCTTCCTTGCTTCCTTCCTTCCTTCCTTTATTCATTGAGCAGGAGCTAAATGAGGTGAGCAGTCTATTAGATGAAATTTGATCAGAGGACCTAAGAATGGCCAAGTCTTGCCCTCCAGTTGTCCTTCCTTCCATAAAGTTCCCAAGGCCTTGAGGATAAAAAGAAAGGAGAAACCACAGTGCTATTTTATTACTAGTTGATTGAGTACATGATTCCCCAAAGGCAGGCTTCTCTTCGCGCTGGGCGGAAGCACCTGCTTCGGCCTCAGAGCCTGGCCCAGGACCTCACCAGTGACTGCTGGCTGCCACGTGAGGAGTCTTTCCAAGTGCCCTGGAGCTCCTGTGGAAAAAAGGGAGAGGAGAAGATGCCAGCCCCCAGGAGAGAGCCCGTGTTGTCTTACAGTCAAAAGAAGCTGAGGAGGAGTCACAGAAATGTGGGTGAGTTTTAACACACTGTGACCCTGTGCATTAGTAAACACATCCCAATCTGTGCCTTGTAAGTCAGCATGCCTGGAAAAGGGGAGCAAGGAAAGCAGGAGATTCTCCACCTCCTACAGGGATATAACCATGAACAAGACACACTGTAAATCCACAAGGGAGTACAACATAGTAAGTGCTGTGCAGGAGAAACGTAGGCAAGGCACATGTGGGAGGCCAACAAGGCTATGCCTAGGAAATGCTATGGGAGCTGAGATGGAAAAGCTACTTAGGCGAGCAAGACCAGGTGGGGAGAGGGGCAGGGCAGGAAGCAGCAGAAAGAATCGCACCAGTGTCATTAATGAACGAGATACCTTCCCTGATATGTTCTCACAAAATTGCTGAGACCAGAAAATGCTCTGAACTCACCTGCCCCTAAATGCCGTGATCCCCAGGCTCAATCCTCAGGCCTTTTCCAATCTCAGGTTGCACAATGCCCTTGGGGAATACCAGCCCTATCTCAGTCCCATGCCCAGTCCCCATATCCCACTAGCTCCTGGGCATCTCTGTTTGCATGTCCTTCAGACACCCTAAGCACAACATGTCTAAAATTATACTCATTTCCCTCTCACCCCCATCACTCCCTTCTCTTGGGTTCTCTATTTCAGTGAAGGACAGTTCTATCCAGCTAAGTGCCCAAAGCAGAAACCCAATTGTCTGTGTAGACTCCTCTCCTCCCTTCATTTCATACATCCTGTCAGTTATCAATCATGGTATATTTTATCTACTTACCATTTCTTTTCATGCTTTCTTGGCATCTAGTCATTCAGGTCCTCCTACCCATCTTAACTACCTTGGTTTAGTTTATCCTTCCTCTCTTGCCTGTTCGATTGCAATTATCTTCTCACTGGTCCCCAAACTCTTGACCACTCTGCTACTCTGTTAAATTACTGCCTGTGATCAGGTCAGGTGTTACCTGCCAGTTGCCCAGCCATGGCTGAGTGAGCAGCAAATATAATGAATAAGAATGTACAATCAAGCAGGTTGGGTGTAAGTCCTGTCACTCACCATCAGTGACCTCTAGCAAGTCCCCTAACCTGTCTAAGCCTGTTTCCTCACCTGAAGAATGGAGATAATAATAGCACCTGTGTGGCACACAGCTGCTGTTTTTGTCTGTCCCCAATATACTCCTCTCCTTCTTACCCTTCCTTTGGATGAACCACCCCTCCTCAGCTCCACATGGTGGGGCTGCCAGTCACAGGTCCTGACCCCTGATGGCAGAGGTGGCCACATGACCTAAGTCAGGCCAAGGGGAGACTTTCTCCTGGGAATCTGACTCTTGAGGGAAGACACAGGGACTGAGGGCAGTTGGTACCAGGGCAGTGGAGCAGTGCCCTGTAGACAAGGCCCACGAGCAGCCACAGCCAGCCCCTGTCCCCTCTCAGTCCACCCAGGGGCTGGCGCTTCCTCTTTTCTTTCAATCCTGTGGACTTTCCTTCAGACATCCTGCCTCTCTTCTCTTTTCCCTCCCTCTTGGTTGTTTTTTATTTGCTTGTTTTTGTTTTTTAGAACTTATTTCTGACCCTATCTAAATCCTAAAATCTATCTCATTGCTGTCAGGATTAAATAGGGCAGCACCGGTGAAGCCCAGTTCCAAGAATGTTAGCTGTTGTTATGATGACCATGCAGCACTCCAGTCCTCCTAGAACCAAAACCTGACAGGAGGCAGGACTCAGCGGGGGCCATTCTGACCAGCGGCACCCACTGGGTGGCGAGCCCCATGAGGGCAGGGGTGGTGTCTGGCCCGCTGGCCACCGGCTCTGCTGTGCCTACGCAGCCAGCAGGTCCTCAGTGAACATCTATTTCCCGATGACTGATGTTCAGAGTCTGCAAATTCAACCGCTTGCCGTTCCTGTGGAGGGCATGGTCTTTGTGAACCTGGCCTAGCCCAAGCTCCTCAGCCTCTGGTCCTTTAGAGGTGCTACTACAGGAGTCGTCCTGGTCTCTAGGTCAGAGTCTGTCTTCCTAGGAATTCCTCAAACTTCAGTGCTGTTTTTCTGGATGTCTGTTGTTTTTGTTTCTTCAGGACCACCTAAATCCCCGCCCCCCCCCCTTTGGAAAACTGCTTCTCCCCCACTACAGTTATGTGATTCTTGTGGACCACACAGGGCACACGGGTGACCAAGGGACTGGGGAGAGACCCCAGAGCTGAAGCACTGGTGGCTGTCTTCCCCAAACATGGAGAAATTCCATCTGCAGTAAGAGAAAATAAAACAGATAAAAACAGGCAGAGGGCAAAAAGAGACTTGACAGTGTCAGCTGAGTTCCTCTATCCCATCTGCTCCTGGGACTAACTCCCTCTAGGTTCGGTATTGACTCATTTATTCACTCAACAGACTTTTATTGGGGTCCTACTGTGTGAGGGGGAATATGGAAATAAGATCCTAAGATACCGTTGCTGTCCTTGAGGGAGTAATAGTGCTGTGAGAGACATGTACATGTATGCATGGACACACACACACACACACACTCGCCGAGTGTAGTGGAGGACGCACAAAGACAAGAGGGCACAGTCTTATCCAGGCCAAGGTGGGGGAGGGTGCAGCTCAACAAAGACTTCATGGAGGTGGTGACCCCCAGAGGTGCCTGGTAGGAGGAAGCCTCAGTGGGTCTGCTCACCAAAGGCTTCTGAGGTTGCTCAGCTGGAAATCCTTTGTGAACTTATTTCTAAGGACACGCCTTTGTCACAGGAGCACGCTGCTGAGCTGGAGCCTTCACTCAGGATGTGGCAGGATGCTGGAAGAGAACCACTGAGTACTGATGCCCTGAGTTGTCTCCCACCACAGATCTCCCATTGTGTCCTGTCACTTCCTCCGGAAGCTTTGGTGTCAGAAGGCTGCCCTGACTTACCTCTTCAGGTTGATCAAATGGCACAATTATCTATCTAGGATCCCAGATTGTCTTGAACTGAATGGATGGGAGTGGGAGGCTTCCTGGAAAAGAAAGTGCCAGAGGGAGTCCAGCCATCCACAAGCTGTTAGCTGGAGCCGGCTGCCCACAAAGGATCCCTTTATTCCAGGAGATGTTGTCACAAGAGCTTGGCCACAACTCGTGAGGCATGTCCAGGAACTGTTCTCATGAGAGCGCTGGCAGGAGCTCTGCCTGGTGGCCTGGAATGGTTTCTGATCTACGAGACTGGGGTGGGGGTGAAGGGGACCCACCAGGCTACCCATCACCACCTGCCTGGGAGCCAGCTGTCCCCTGGGCAGTGACCACACAGCTGTGGCCAGGCCTCAACAATGGTAGCACCAGGCCTTCAGGGCAAGGCCCCTGGGCCGTGGTCAGCTCCTTTCCTGAACGGTTCCAAGGGCTCCTACTTCCACCTTAAACCTCTGCAGCAATGATTGCAAGTCTTCCCCATGTCTTGCAGGACACAGACTCTCCAGCCCTCAAACAGCCCCACATGGATCAGAGCAGAGTGTAAGAAACCTGCAGATAGGAGATTGATCTGAGGTGCCACTCTTATAGCTGGAGTGGTCATATAATTTATCTTCCAAACCTGAACACCTCTGAAGAGTCAAAGGAGGTGCTATTAATAATTATGCTGGGACAACTGGCATAAACTAGGACTACCCCAGGCAAACCTAGAAGTTTAGGCTCCCTAGTTATATACCCTCAAACAAAAGGTCAAGACAAAAGGATGATACCTTGAAGCAGATTGTTGGGGGTGATTGGCCAACAAGCCTTTGCAGAGTCCTAGCTTGCTCATGTCTTTCACTCCATGTTTCTTAGCAGACGTTCTGAGTTAATAATGGCACAGCTTGCCTTAGCGACCTCCACCAGACTTCGCTGAGGACCTAGCAGCCAAGAAGCTAGTGTAGATGCAGTTCCCAGGGTGACTAGTCTTCCACTGTTTTGCCACAAAAGGCTATTGAGCAGAGTATACAGCATGCAGACTGGGCCATGAGACACCTGGTGAGTAGCATGCAGAGCAAGAGACTCCGGCACGCTGCGGGCAGGAGGGCAAACCACACAACGAATGTGAAGAGCACAGTGTTCCTCAGCCCTGGGTTTTCCCCCTGTGAAACTCCCACGTGTGTGCAGAAGGACAGCCGAATGTTTGTAGAAGCATTGTCTATAATAGCGAAAACTGGGAGCAACCTAAAGGTCCATAAACAGGGGAGTGGATTTTTAAAATGGTAACAATGAATGAACTGGAGAGACATGTATCAGTACAGATAAAGGTCAAAACCACAATTTTGAGAGGAAAAAGCGAGTTGTACAATGATTTCTTAGGATGATGCCCTTTATAAAAAGGTTCAAATCATGCAATAGGATACTGTGGACTGTTTGTAGATTCGTATATATATGGTAAAGGTATATAAACATGCTTGAAAATGAGAAACACACCAATGCAAGACAGTGGTTGGAGGCGAGAAGGGTGAAGGGGATCAGAAGGGGAATGCAGAGGCTTCAACTGGGTGGGTCATATTTTACTTTTTATTTTGCGACAGTTCAGACTTCATTTTTAAATGGTAACAATACACACAATACATATATTTTGGGATCGATTAAAAAAAAACCTGACCTCATTTATACTGCAGCAACTGGTAGCCTCCGCAATTGCAGAAGCTCTGTGGCCTCGGCAGCCAGACCTCGAGCACTCGCTGATGGCGAGGAGGGGGCCAGCCCTGCAAGGGGCAGGCAAGACCCTCACTGTGCTGTGACTGCAACCCTGGGACTGGTGCCAGGGCTCACTCCAGGCTTTTGCACAAGATCGGCCTGCATCCTAATCCCAGTCCAGTACTTCACTGACAGGTGGCCGCAGACACATTATTTAACCTCCTCTGTAATGAAGTTACTCACAGTACCCACCTCAAACTGTTGTTGTGAAAATCCTTTCATAATGTTTTGAAAGTATTTATTGCACTCCCTACATAAAGGTGAGAACTCGGCTTCTCCTGCAATAAACCCTGATAGCAGGTGCTCCAGAAATGATACCTGGACTGAGTGGGGACCCACCTGGAGAGCCGCTGGGCCTATGCTCTGTGGCCATTCACAAAGACCCTCCTCACTGCCACCCTGGTGCTCTCTGGCCAGGAACGCTGCTCAAGAAGTCTCTCCACTCCCTCTCTCCTTCCCCTCCTTCCTTTTCCTCCTCCTTCTCATTCATAGGTAGAGGTCGATGCCCCAGGTTACACAGCTAGAATGTGGCAAAACTGGGATTCTAGTCCAGGTGACTCAAAGAGGAAGCTCTTCCCAGCTAAGCCAGGGGTCCACAACATTAGTCACCTTAGAACCACCTGGGCATCTTTAAAAAACATCAAAGCCTGGGCTCCCCCTCAGGATCCCTGGAGGCCCTGGGTGTGTGGTTTTCTTAGCTCCCTAGGCGATGCCAACGCCCAGCTGGGCTGAGGCCTCACACTCTCCCGGCACATACCGTGCCCATCCAACAGTCCTCATGGGGCAGTAACTATTTATGAGCCCAGCTACCCCCAGTCTGTGAACTTACAGATGGCTGAGTTTGCCCCTTTCATCCTCACGTCCCTAACACCCAGCACCATCTCTGGTACTCTTTTGGAAGAGATCTCAGAACTCTGCTAGGGGGAAGAACTGAGACCAAGAAGAGGAAGTTTCAGGGAAGCAGAGAAGAGATCTCAGAACTCTGCTAGGGGGAAGAACTGAGACCAAGAAGAGGAAGTTTCAGGGAAGCAGAGAAGAGATCTCAGAACTCTGCTAGGAGGAAGAACTGAGACCAAGAAGAGGAAGTTTCAGGGACGCAGACAGACTTGGTCTGCACGACATTTGAAGGGTCAACCAACAGAAAGGGCTGCCCATCAAGTACTGAGCTCCTCATTGGAAAAAGTATTCAAGAAGAAGCAAGAGCTTATCCTTCCTAAAGAGTGACTGCCTAGGTTCAGATGCTATTTGTTTATTTCACCACCATCCCTAAAGTGGGCATCTCCTCCTCACATTTCTTATTCCTAGAATTATAGAGTTTTGGTGAAGAAAGGCAAGGAGGGATCATTTCTTCTAGCCTCCAGCCTCCAACCAAACCAGTGAAGGAATCCCCTCTAGGGATCGCTCTCTCAGCGGCAGGGACTTCACCCCTCAGAGGCAGACAGGCTGGACAGCTCTGGTGGTTAGAAACTTCCTCCCTTCCTTGGGCCAAGTTCACACTCTGCAAGCCTATAATTTGGTCCTGGTTCCACCTTCTGGTATGACATCATTCCTTTGTTCAACACATAGGGTCTTTAGGCCATGGAAAAGAGTTTGGGTTTTATTTCAAGTGAAATGACAAATGAAGCATTATTAAACAGGGGGGCAGCAATGTGATCTGACTGATGTTTTAAAAGACCTTTCTAATACTGTATGGAGTCTGGATTGTAGGAGAGTAAGTAGAACCCAGGAGGCTATCGGGATAGTCCAAACAGGGGGTGATGGTGGCTTGGGCAATGGTACTGGCTGTGAGGATGGATTTGGGATGCATTTAGGAACAAACCCAACAAGACTTGCTGATGGATTAGATGTGGATGTGTGAGCATTTGCCTGGTATAAGAGAATTTTGACCTTTATGTGTCATCCTGTTTTAGGTGCCATTTTTTAATTAACAAGAAACAGCTGGGCTTTAAAAATCCATATTGAGAGAATGGATAATTTAATCCATTCGCAATTACTGTGATCACTGATGTGATACCTGTCTCTTTTTTTTTAATTTCTCTTACCTTATTTTCCTTTACCCTTTTCAATAAATTATTTATAAAAGTATCTAGCATATAAATATTCATTTCTTCCTTCCTTTCCCGCATGGAGAATCAGGACATCTGTTGAACCATTTCTGCCTGGGAACAAAAGAAGAGAGGGAGGGGTGATGGGAAAGAGAGATCTCACTTTCACTTGCTCTCCTGCCTTCCTGTTCTGCTCTGGTCTCCCAACATCAACACTCCCCCCAGCCAGACCCCAGCCTCACCCACTCTCCCCACAGCCTCAATTAGCACCGAGCCCCGCCCTCCCCAAGGAGTGACAGCAACAAAGGCCAAGTCTGGCTGAATTCCCAGAACAGTCTTCTGGGCCTGACTGCCAGAGGAGTAGCGTAACCGCAAATCTTCAGAAGGGCAAAGCAAATCCACTAGAGGGCACTGCAGCACTTTCCAGAAAAGACCATCCCGCCGCTGCTTTTTCTCCTCCATTAGCAAAGTACCACTGTACTCAGCACCCGTTTAGTACTAAGCCCTGGGCTAGATGCTGAGGTTCACAGATCAGGGTGCAAGTGCTGCCCACAGTCGACTTGGGGGAGGGGAGAGGGACTCAGCCCGCGGAGCTGGGTGAGGAGTCAGCGCTCAGGCAGCATCAGGCTGTGACTTTTTTCTGCTTTGGGGAACTTAACTGTCAGACACACACCGTACAAACAACATGCACTATGTACATGCAACACAAAGATCACACACACACCACACAAACGGCATCACCTCAATCCCCACCACCATCACCACTACCACCCTCAGTTCTGGCTTGCTTGAGGAGGCTGCTATGGGTAGACCCCGGCTGCAGAGGAGGTAGCTTAGGGACCTCCAGGAGAATGTGGAGCAGAGCAACGGTTCCTTTACAACCTGAGAGAACAACCCCCGCAGCCCCCAGACAACCCACACATCATTAGAGGCCCTGTAAAAGAGCCCTATTAAAATGTGCACATGTTAACCACATGTTACCCAAGGGTAACACATGAACTTGTCCATACCCACTAACATATTAGCACAGATTTACTGAGTGCTGAGGTTGAAAGGGGGATCTTTGTGTCCAGAGTCACAGGGGAGAAGAATGACAGGGAAGAGTGGATGATTAAGTGCAGACACCTTGCCAGGGGCTTGGTGGGAGGAAATCCTCCAATGGGCAGAGTTTCAGATGGTGCATCTAGTCCTCCCCTTTGTGTGGAAAGAGAAGTATCCTGAAGATAAATGTGTACAACTCCTGGGCAGTGGCTAATGACTTGGCTAACTGGTCAGGGGCCTGGAAAGAAAAGCTTAGGATATCAGGACAAGGAGGTCTGGGGGAGAGGATGTCGATGGACATATGAGAGTGGGCCAAAGTGTGAGGATCTTTTTATCTCATGTTAGCCCCCACCAAGGAAGAGGCACGAAACAGCCAAGTAGACTAAATGGCCTGGCCAGCTGATACGGCCCACCTCTACCATTGGACACCCTGGGGCTAGCATGATGGGGACAGCGGTCATGATTCAGAGGTGAAGGTTATGATGAGGCCAATGGCTGGATTCCCTCTGCCAAGCCAGATCTAATTACCTCCTCCACTGAAAGTCCAACCTTCCAGGGCGGCCTGAGAAATCAGAGGCTCATAAGAGCTACCACCAGAGGGCGCTGGCTGAAAAGCTACCTCCTTTGGCAGCAAACAACCCACCAAATGTGCAGAAACTGGTTTAGGGTGGAGAAGAGGCGCGTTTCTCCTTTCCAAGTTACAGAGTGGAGTCATGGAAACTCCAAGAATTGGGGTGGGAGGGAGAGAGAATCGACTTCTACCCAGGACAGGCCAAGCAAAGAAGTTTCCTTCTACATCCAAGAGTAAGTTAAGGAACTTAACTAGTGCTGAATTAAGGGGATGGAGGGGGGAGGTGTTTTCTTTTTTTCAGAACTCATACTATCGTATTCGTGTTTTAAGAGTTTCAAAGCACCCTTAAATTGATTTTTGTACTCATGCCTCAAAACAATCTTGAGAAGTGGGTATTATCGGCCTCATTTCGTAGAGAGACTCAGGCTCAGAGACCTCAGGTGACTTGTTTAAGGTCACACAGCTAGCTAACAAGGTTGGACATGAACCCAGGACAGTTCTAGTCGAATGACTTGGATTCCGACTCCGACCTCTCAACAGTTGGATTCGTAGTGCTAAGCAAGAGCCTCAGGCTTTCTCTGTGATTTACTTTCCATCCAAGAGAGGGAGAATGAAATAAGTTTAGTCATCACTTTTCAAGCTTTCATCAAGCACCTACCCTTGAGCAGTCAGTGGTTTGCAGAGCCAGCCTGCATCCGGTTTTCCCTCCCCAGAGCTCCTCGTTAAACCTTTACCAGCACACCACTGCAGGCAGGCAAAGGTGGAGTTCTTGACCATCACCTCCAGTGGGCCTCAGCACCGCCCAGCAGCCTGACTGCAACCCTCCAACCCAGCGGCCTTCAACCCTGGCTGCACAGCAGCATGTCCTACGGGGCTTCTGAATGATGCCAGGCCCAGCCCAACCCAGGCCAAGCATGGGGCCCAAGCAGCAGAGAAGGCCCCAGGTGATAAGGACGCAGGTGGCAGCATGAGGAGCCAGGCGCTCTTCCTTAAACACCACTGTACCCTCCTCCCATAACCAAGGAGGGGCAAAACGGACAGAAATGTGGTGGGGGCAAGTTTTTCTCAGGTCTTTATGGAGCATCAGGGCAGTAACACAGAGGGAAACTGAGTCACCGAAAGGACTCAGGACTCACAGAGGATCACAAACCAAGCCATGGAAGTCCTGGGACGAAGTCTCAGGCATCTCCTTGTAATTGTCATGCTAGAGCAGGGGTTCTTAGCCAGGGGATCTGTGGAAAGATTTCAGGTGGTCCCTGAGCTTCAATGGAAAATTCAAAAAAAAAAAACATTCTTGTGGGAGCATGTTGGTGCAGGTGTGATATATTTATTAAATAATACGCAGTATAGTGTGGACTTAGTAAGGAGCCCATGGTTTTCACCTGACTGGGAAAGGGGTCTGTGGAACAAAAAAGAACCCCTGTGCTAGAGGCTCCTGGCTTTGAGACCAGGGCTCAGGGCCAGATTCTACCTCTGACAGCTTAAGACAGTTAAGCAATCTGATCTCATTTCTTCATTTATAAAATGAGGATGGTGTCCACTTCTCAAAATTGTTTTGAAGGGGAGCAGATGTGGCTCAAGCAGTTGAGAGCCTGCTTCCCACATGGGAAGGTCCTGGGTTCGGTTCCTGATGCCTCCTAAAAAAAAACAAACAAACAAGCAAACAAACAAAAAAACCAACTCAGGAGAGCTGATATGGCTCAGTGGTTGAGTGCCAGCTTCCCACATACAAGGTCCTGGGTCTAATCCCCAGTGCCTCAAAAGAAAAAAAAAAGAATTGTTTTGAAGCTTGCATTCAAACCATCTATAGGAGGATGCTTTGATAACTTAAAAATACTAATACAATATAGTATATTCTTTTTCTAAACTTTTAAATTTTATTTATTGTTTGAAACAAGAAATAGATGTATATAGTACAAAATTCAAAAATTAAGCATCTGTCCCTCTCCTGTCCCCTGCAACCATTTCCCCTCCCAGGAGGCAACTGCTGTTACCAGGTCCTTGTGTTGTAGCAGGAGCTCTACTGGGCCAGATGGTTCCCCTGTTCAGTCCACGAGGCCTCCCGAAATGTGCCAGATTTCAGGCTCTTGGAATGTTTATGGAGCATTTATTATGTGCTGGGCTCTTTCACACATATTCTCTCTTTCAATTCTAAAACAAAAACAAAACAAAACCCTGTAAGACTCTTGTTTTAAAGACGTGGAAACTGAGGTTAAGCAGTTTGGCAGCTAAGGACCCAACAAACCCAGGTCTGTAACTCCCTCGCCTGAACCACTGCTCCAAAGGCCTCCCCAGAGAAATCTGCCCACCACCAGTGAAGTGCTCTCAGTGAGTCGCCGTTTTCGCCTGAGTTTGCTAGCTCTTTATTACACCTGGGCTGTCTTCACATATCTCTTGCTTCCTACATGAATAGTGAAGAGCTTGTGTGTGAGCAAGCATGCCCTGTGTGCCTTTCCTTTCAGGGTAGACTAAGCTCCCCGAGGAAGGCAGCCTGCGTCTTACTTCCTTCAGGCCTCGATGGCCACAACCAATGCTCCCAAAGGCCTCGGCCAGGCAGCCTGGGCTGCTCCTCACCGCACCTCCCTCGGGGTTGGGGGGGAGGCCCCGGGGACTGTAACCAGCCCCCCACGCAATGCATGATCACTCTGACCCTGTTCTCCCTGGACATTCCTCCTCTGCCCCAGAGGAGGCCGCCACAATTCAGGTGGAGACCACAGAGGCCATGGGGCCCCAAATATGGGTGCTATCCCAAAGCCAAACTCTCACCCAGCGTCTGGCTGCACCACGCCGTGCCCACTGGAACACCAGGGAGACACCACAGCTCCTTATCCCTGGAACCTGCCTCCCCTTCCGCCCCCAGGGGCTGAAAAACAGTCATCAGGTGAGTGCGCCCTGAAAGAAGGCTGAGATCTGGGGAGGAAGTTCTCATTTAAACAGGTGGAGCCTGTTGGAAGGCAGCCGCTCCCTTTGGAGAAGTTCAAGAAAGGTCCCCAGGGTTATGGTTTGAGTGGCCGGGAAGGACTGAGGAAGGTAGGGGAAGCTGGGCCTGGGGAGGCTGTGGGAGGTGTGGGAGGAGGAGAGGAAGAAGAGGAAGGAGAACAGGATCCCCGGACACCTGGTGGGAGGGCTTTAAAATAGAGAATGAGCAAGTGACAGGGAAAGGAAACTGCAATAGTCCTCCTCAGAGGGTCTCTGCTTCTTGAAAGGTCACCAATCAGTCAATCAGTCAATCAATCAACATTATAGAGCCCATCCTCCATCCTCAGCTTTCAAGAGAGGCTAAATTTTTTTTTTACCATATTAGCTAACATGCTTTCTTTTCTTTTCTTCTTTTTTTTAGGGGCGGGGACGAATTATCTGCCTCAGTGGAATCCCCACTCCACCCCCGACCTCTGTCAAACAAAGAATGTCAAAAGATGTTAATGATGTTAATGACGTTTCATGAGCTATGTGGTTGGGGCTGATTTTCTGCTTTTAAAAGGAATGCAGTCTTATTTTACTTCTCCAAGCCCGGGTCACAAATGTACAACAGGGATATTAACAACATATACCCCATAGGTTTGCTGCAAGGATTAAATGAGACAAAGTATGTGAAGTTGCTGAGTAGTGTTCCATGCACAGTACGTACTCAATAAATGTTACCTTTTTTTTTTTTTTGTAACAGCCAAATTATTTTCAAGACTGAGGTCCAATTTCTCAGCTTGCAGCTTGGTCCCTTTCTGCATCTTGGCTTTAATGGCCAAATGTTAAAAAACTAAATTTTCACTTACTGAAGCATTTATCATAGGATTGCTTTCAGAGCAAACGCTAGTAAAGTTAAAATATATACATGATTGACTGATAAAATTTCTATTTCTGTTCAGCTGTTTTCAGAACTCTCTTTCTCCATCAGGTAAGGAACCAACCAGATAAGCTGTGAAATCCTTTCTAATGCAAAATTCTGCAACTCTTGCTCTCATGAGGAAGTCTGTCTACTCAAGTATCTTTAGATCTCAAACTTGAACAAAAACGGATTGATATTTTGTAGAGAATAATTTGCAAACCAAGACAGCTGACCCAAAACATTTAACATCTAATGATGAATGTTTTGTCAATAATGAGGTCATTTGTATGCAGTGCATAATTCAAAGAGTAGATAGGCTCTTTTCTGCCTAATTTAGCAAACTTTAAAAAATAGAAAAGAATCAATGCTATGCAATCAATCCATTAAAAAATCCACTTAATGACATGATCCTGTACTTAGAAAATCCTGAAGTATCCACGACAAAGCTACTTGAACTAATAAATGAGTTCAGCAAAGTAGCAGGATACAAGATCAATATGCAAAAATCAGTAATGTTTTTGCATTGAAAAACCTGAGGAGGAAATCAGGGGAAAAATACCATTTTCAATAGCAACAAAAAGACTCAAATACCTAGGACTTAATTTAACCAAAGAAATACAGGACCTATATGCAGAAAACTATAAAACAATGCTATAAGAAATTTAAAAAGACCTAAACAAATGGAAAGACATTCTGTGTTCATGGATTGGAAGAATAAGTATTGTTAAGATGTCAATCTTATCCGAACTGATTTATAGATTCAATGCAATACCAATCAAAATCCCAACAGCATACTTTACAGAATTAGAGAAGGCAATTACCAAATTCATCTGGAAAGGTAAGTGCACCCAAATAGCCAAAAGCATTCTAAAAAAGAAGAGTGACATGGGAGGAATTTCACTGCCTGACCTTGAAACATATTACAAAGCTACAGTGGTCAAAACAGCATGGTACTGGCATAAAGATAGACACATGGATCAGTGGAATAGAATTGAGAACCCTAAAATAAACCCTCACCTATACAGTCAACTGGTTTTTGACAAACCTACCAAGCCCACGCTAATCGGAAAAAAACAGTCTCTTCAACAAATGGTGTTGGAAGAACTGGATATGTATAACCAAAAGAATGGATGAGGACCCCTATCTCACCCCCTATACAAGAATCAACTCAAAATGGATCAAAGATCTAAATATAAAAGCCAGGACCATAAAACTACTAGAAGAAATGTAGGGAAACATCTTCAAGACCTTGTAGTAGGTGATAGTTTCTAGGACCTTACACCCAAAGCATGTGCAACAAAAGAAAAAGTAGATAAATGGGACCTCCTCAAAATTAAACACTTTTGCACCTCACAGGACTTTATCAAAACGGTGAAAAGGCTGCCAACTCAATGGGAAAAAATATTTGGAAATCACATATCTAATAAGGGTTTAATACCCAGGATATAAAAAGAGATGTTACAACTCAACAATAAAAAGACCAATGACCCAATTAAAAAATGGGCAAAAGACTTGAATAGACATTTCTCCAAAGAAGAAATACAAATGGCAAAAAAACACATGAAGAAATGCTCAACATCACTCATGATTAGGGAAATGCAAATCAAAACTACAATGAGATATCATTTCACACCTATCAGAATGGCCACTATTAAAAAGACAGAGAACAACAAGTGTTGGAGAGGATGTGGAGAGATAGGAACACTTCTTCACTGTTGGTGGGAATGCAGAATGGTACAGCCACTGTGGAGGACTGTTTGGCAGTTCCTAAAGAAGTTGAATATAGACTTGCCACAGGACCCTGCAATACCACTAGTGGGTATATACCCAGAAGAAATGAGAGCAGTGACATGAACAGACGTCTGCACACCGATGTTCACAGCAACATTATTCACCATTGCCAAAGGTTGGAAACAACCCAGGTGTCCATCAACAGATGAATGGGTAAACAAACTGTGGCCTATTCACACGATGGAATATTATGCAGCTGTAAGAAGAAATGAAGTCAAAAAGCATATGACAACATGGATAAACCTGGAGGACATTATGTTGAGCGAAGCAAGCCAGACACAAAAGGACAAATACTGTATGAATGCATTACTCTGAACCAAATATATTGTGTAACATGTTGTTTGATTCAAAAAAAATTTTATATGTATCCATTACATTTAATTGAGAAATGTATATATTTATTCAGCTGTGTTTACTTTTTAGTTTTTAATTGTTTATATTTTTAATTATTAAATGTACAAAATAAAGTAAAAAAAAAAATCCACTTAAAAAAA
>JAQZBX010003144.1:0-16938 GCA_029593785.1 Cabassous unicinctus
CCTATATTCTGTATGTAACTTTACTGTGACCTAAAACTTCTTTGAAGACAAAATGAAAAAAAAAAACATAAGACACTGGGGGAGAAATAGAAGAAAATACCACTGTACATTAAGGACAACAGATATTACAATGATGAAAGGCAAAATGTCAAAAAAATTTTTTTTAACATTTTTCATTTTTAATATCCAATTTTCTTCTTTATTTTAATTTTAGTTTTTCTAAATAATTATGCATTTTATTTATTATGTTTAAAGCTAACATTATTATTTCATTATCCTAATAATCAAGTTTGGTAATATCCTTTGCTCCATTTTGAAGAAATTTTGGGTCACAGAAGTGTTACAACTATGACAGGGGAGGATCATTGGTGTGGGGTGTCAGTCTTGGTGCATACATAGGAGGAAGTTCACCTGTGCATATGTATAAGGTATATAACTATGTTCAAATGTTCATGGGGCATTGTCACCATGGGTAGAGATTCACACAACAACAAAAAGATTATTGAATTCCCATCCTGGGGAGCTCTGCCACATTCTGTAATGGAATAGCAACAATCCCCCAAGTACAGAGGCAATGACTAGTAAAAAGGATGGTCCATTAATGGGACTTTGATATTGATGGTTATTCTTATGCGCCTTTGGTTCTTGAATTTGCAACTTAGCCTATTGTTGTAGGGTGCCTAAGAGTTATCTCCTGAGAGCCTCCATGTTACTCAAAAGTGGCCTTTTTCTAAGTCAAACACAGTATATAAATACATTACCTTCCCCATAGCATGGGACATAACTCCTGGGGATGAGCCTCCCTGGTCCAGAGGGGCTACTACCCAGCAATGGCTTGTAAATCAACTGGAAAAAGACCTTGAATAAAGGGGGGAAACGGTAAAGACAAATCAGTTTATATGGCTAAGAGACTTCAAAGTGAGTAGGGAGATAATCAGAGAAGTAACTCTTATGTACATCTCAGCAGGATCTCATAGACAGCCAAAATAGATACTAGCCAAAATATTGTGGCTACTGAGGGCTCTGTAAACACCCAGGTCCTATTGTTATGACAGTTCCAGAGTTTGGTGACTTGCCAGTGGCCCCTAATTTGGTGTTTGTGTTCCGACTCTGACACAGCTTGACTCAGATGTGACTTCTCTACACATGCCTCTTCTGTCCCTTTTACCTGAACTGAAGGTGGTTCTGCAGTTGGTACTGGAGCTGGTGTACATCCAAGACACTTGAATATCTGGGCTGTCCATGTGCCACTTTGGCCCTGAGCCTCAGCAGAATTGCAACACCTACTCACCAGTTCATTATTCTCACACAGGACAACTAAGGAGGTGAGGATGGAAAACCACCACACCAAGAAACTGAGAGAGTCTACAACTGCAAGCAAGAGAGTCACATCCATCAGGCATATGGGATCAAATCCCCCTCTCAATTAGAGGTGGAGTGGGCAACACATCCCAGAATCCACAAGATTGGGGATTAAAATATGGAATAAAGTATGCTGTTATTCTACTATAGAATTTTTGTGATTCTAGCAATTAAAGAAATTATATCATTGATGTGGAGACAGTGGCCACTGGAGGTGCTGAAGTAAGGGACAAGAAAAAAGATGTTTAGTATGGGGGCAATTTTAGGACTTGGAATTGACCTGAATGATATTGCAATAACAGATACAAGCCATTATATAACCTGCGATAACCTACAGAATTGAGTAGGAGAGAGTTTAAACTACAATGTAAATTATAATCCATACTTAGTGACAATTCTCCAAAATGTGTTCATCAATTGCAATGAATGAACCACACTAACGAAAGAAGTTGCTAATGTGGGGAAAAGTAGGAGGTGTGGGGAGTGGGTATATGGGAATCCCTTATATTTTTTTAATGTAACATTTTATGTGATCTAAGTATCATTTAAAAATAAATCAATAAATAAAGTGAGAAGGTTAGAGTGGAGATAAATGAAATAGAGAATTAAAAATAATAAAGGGGTAAAAAGGAAAATACAATTTGGCTCTTTGATAGTTCAATAAAATTAACAGAATGAAAGTGAAAGAAGAGAATATGCAAATAACTTAATTAGAAATGAAAGGAGGGGCATTACTAGAAAACCATTGGTTCTGGGACCTGGGCATTAGGGCTGGCTATAAGCTAGTGTAGGTCCAGGCTTTACAAATGAAGTCTATGCATTGTGTAATTGCAGAATGGTGAATTTGATTGCCTCTTTCTAGGAAGAGAGCAAAAATCAAATCAAATTTTATTGTGAAGAACAGAGAGAGAAAAAAACATGTGACTCAAAGACAAATATCTACCAGAAGAGAATGGACACAGACTATGGTTCAATTTGCAGAGATTCAAAGATGTATGATGAGATATATTTGAATCCATGCATCAGGAGAGCATTGATAAGGAAGCTAGATGCTGTGGGCATTCTTGCTGTTCCTTCTCTTTGGAGTGCCTCTTCTTTTTTCTTCATCTTGTTACCTGTTACTAAAATTTCAAGACTAAACTCAGATATCATTTCTTATAGGTCCTAACTTGGCCATAGCTTACTGAAAAGCAAGGGTAATATTAAAGAATTGAACATAAAGGTGTCTACCACTACTTCTTGATATTTAAAAATGTTAATAATCCAAAATCCTTTATATAAGATTAAGTATATAATACTTACAAATCACATCATATAAAATGAAATGGGGGGGTGAATAGGCAGAGCCCAGAGCATTTTTATGGCAAAGGAATTAATCTGTGTGATACTGTAATGGTGGATAAGTGGCATTATACATTAGTGAAAAGAATTATACAACGTAAAGAGTGAACCATAATGTAAACTGTAAACTTCAGTTAACATTAATGTATCAATATATATACTCAACAAATGTAAAAACTGTACCATACTAATGCAAGAGGTTAATAATAGTAGAAAAAATGGAGGCGAGGATAAATATCAGGAATCTCTTTACTTTTAGCACAATTTTTCTTCAGACCAAAATTACTTTAAAAATATTCTATGAAAATAAATATATAAAAAATAGGATAAAGCCAGGGGATTTTGTTTTACACAAAGAGTTCAATTCCACCATTGTTTCTCTCTAGTAATTTGATAAAGACAAATTCCTTACTACCTCTGAATCACATTTTACTTAGCTATTAAATGAAATAATAATGAGTAAAAGTGTTGTGGAGCAGGTTTAAGTGTTAGCATGCCAAATTCCTATTATGGTGCCTGTCACAGAGTATATACACTGAAGTGCTAGGTAAATTTCTACTTTGCTTTTTTTATGTTACAAAAATTAAAGACAAAAATTAGAGGGAATATTTTCTCCTATACAAATTCTATCTTAGAAATATATGTGTACCCTAAAATTTAAAGCACAATATTTTATATGATTGATATTCATTAGGTAGTTGATAAAGTGTTTTAATTACAAATATATTTCCAGTATCATAATTTTTAAATAAAGGTTTTCTTTAAGAATAATATTACATTTACAGAAATGTTGCATAGATAGTATTGATGTTCCCATATATTCATTCTATGTTACCCCTATTATCATCTTACATTAATTTGGTACATTTGTCACAACTAATTAAACAATGATGATGTATTGGTCCTAACTAAATTCCCTATTTTACTCAGATTTCCTTAGGTTTTCCCTAGCATCCTTTTTTGTATTCTAGAATCCCATTCGGGATACCACGTTAGATTTAACAATCATGTTGACTTAGGCACCTCCAAACAGTGGCAGTTTCTCAGACTTTCCTTGCTTTTCATGACCTTGACAGCACTGAGGAGGACTACTCAGACTTTTGGGGCATTACCATCTGATGGAGTTTGCTTGATATTTTTATCAAAAATATAATGGGGTTATGGATTTTGGGGAGAAAGATCACCAAGGGAAAATAAAATTCCATATCATCACATTAATATCAAAGGTATATAATAACAATATGACTCAGAACTGTTGATGTTAACCTTGATCACCCAGCTGAGGTGGATTTTGCCAAGTTTTTCCACTATTAAATTATTCTTCTCACTTTCCCCTTCCATACTCTACTCTTTAGAAGGAAGTCACTAAGTGCATACCACACTAAAAAGTGGAGAGTTATGATCTAACACCTAGCAAGTGTAGATTTTATATAAATCATTTGGAATTGTTCCATATGGGGGATTTGTCTGTTCTCCCATTTGTTTTTTCACTCAATCACTCATTTGCATTAGTATGGACTCATGGATATTTATTTTGTATTTTATATTCTATTCCAATACTGTGCTATTTATTTAAAATTGGTTCTTTGGCCAATTCTTCATTTGTGTTGCCATTTTTAAGACTGATTTGTGAACTTTATTTATATTAAAAGAAAATATATTTTGTCTATCTTATGTGTTTAAGCATATTTTACCAGTTCTACACTGTTTTGCTTTTCTTTTACCTATGCAATTATTTAGAGGAATAGATATAGTAATGTACATAAAGGAATTTGTCCAGTGTTTGGTATATGGCTATATATGAATAAATATTGTTTCAGCATTTGTTTTTCTTTTTTTCCTTGAAGACAGTGAATGGCAAACTCAAGATTGCATATGACAAAAATTCTATTGAAAAGCTTCAGCTATGACTTTGAATTTCCTGAGCTCATTTTCTAACCCTTGTGTTCAAGCCGTAAAGCCTAAATTTGAAAGGATGTTCTGTCTTAGGTTAAATGTCCTCCCTCTCCTTTTTCTTAACTATGTATTCTTTCAATGTCTTTTTCTAACTTAGGAAACCATACTGAGAGAGCCAGAAAAAGAATTAATATGTGCAAGAATTTAACTATGGTTAACATTTTATGATTAATGCAATGGCGGGTTGAATTTGGAACTGTAAATGACTAAAAATTTGTGAGGTAAAGTAAAATGAAATATACTTAATGTTAGCCAAGGCAACAGCTGGCAGGCTTGTTGACCGACTATATTTCTGTCATTATCACACAACTTGACAAGCTAAAATCTTATATTTATTTTCTGCTTCTCACTCTGTGTTTCTGTGTGCATACATGTTGGTTTCATTAAGGAAGATGCTGTCAAATGTTTAGACAATCATTGAATGGATGTTCAGAATATTACTAGAAGAGTCTTTAATGAAAGGATTACCAGGTTCAAGAAATGCAAAAGGTCAATGAAGTAAATTATGAAGTATCAAAATTACCTAAGATGTCAAAGGATGACTTGAGGTTCTAATTACTTATTCATGATTTGATTAAATTTGTAACTATAACTAGTATAATAACATCTAATTATTGTAGGAAGGACATGCAATTGGAGCTCGAAGATGGCAGAGTGGGGAATGGCCAGCTCAATCCTCCTCTGGAAACTGGAAAGATAGGCAGAATAACTAGGTGGAAGGGGAGCTATAGGACTGCAGTGGCAATTGGCAATGGCAGCTTGAGATTGGGAAGGTCTTTTTCCAGTTTCCTTGCTAGTTGGTGCTTGGTAGTAATCTCTCAGTGCCAGGAAGACTCCTCCCCAGGAGTCATGTTCCATGCCAGAGGGAAGGTAATACATTTATGCTGAGTTTGTCTTAGAGAAAGGCTATATTTGAGCAACAAGGAGGCTTTCAGGAGGTAACTCTTGGGCTACCTATAATACTAGGCTAACTTTAAATTTCAAAAGCAAAGGTTCATAAGTACAGTCATCAATATCAAGGGCCCATCAATGGTCCATCCTCCTTTACTAGTCACTGCTCCTGTACTTGGGGAAATTTTACTGTCCCAATCAAGAATGCAGCAGAACTCCCCAGGATGGGAATTTTATATTCTTTCAGTTATTGTGTCTATCCCCATACATAGAGACAATGTCCCATGAACACTTGAATTCTTCCACATTTCTTAAGGTTATGCCCTCCCATACATTCCCCATCACTGACACCCCACACCAATGATTCTCTCGTACCAAAGTTGTAATCCTTTTGTGATCAAAAATCTTCAAACATGAAGCCAACAAACATTTCAATAAAATAAACAGAAAAATGAAATGATATTGATAGTTTAAAAAATAACAAATAAAATACAGAAATTTAAAAAGAATTTGAAATAATAAAAAATTAAAAATAAAATAAAAAATATTTGGCATTTCATGTTTCATCACTGTAAGATCTGTTGTCTTGTATGTACAGTGATGTTTTCTCCCATTTAATTCCCCAGTGTCTTTTTTTTTTTTTCATTTTATCTTCACAGAAGCTCTAGGTTACAGAAAAGTCATCTGTAGAATATAGAGGGTGTTCATATACCTAACTACCTCCTCTGTTTCCCATTTCCCCTATTAATAACAATTTACATGTGGATGATATATTTGTTACAATTGTTATACATATTTTGATGCATTGCTACTAACCATGGTCAAAGATTTATATTATGGTTGGTATTTTTGACCATAAACTTTTATAAATTTTTATGAACTTTAATATGTCCTGTATCCATCAGTGCAAGACCATGTAGAACAATTCCAATTCCCCCAAAATACCCCATGTTCCACCTATTGTACTCCTCCCTCCCACTCCCCTCAGAACCTATGACATTCACCAAGCTTCACTCCCTGAAGAACAAGATTCATAGTTATTTGCAACAACATTGAGGGCTTGAAAAACAGCATGACCTTCCCTATTATGCACTGCCTTTATTCTCGAGAGACTCCCACACTTCTATTTGAGACCATAGCAGACTTCCCTGGATGAGAGTCCAACACTTTCCCATTCATTGCGTGGGTCTGCATACACAGATACAATACATTGTTGCAGAATAAACACTCACATACTCCCTAGAACCTTGTCCAAGGTGTGCCCTGTGCCACATACCCCCACATCCAACTCCCTAAACCAGTAACCCTTCATTGTCAGATTTGGCAAAAAACATTCCCAACTTTGTAGTTTCAACCACATACCTGCAAGTACCCAGAGTTCATCTAATCCCTCCCCTGACTGTCCCCCTATTTCCATGGACAGTGCAAACTGCCCCACACTATTCCCTCACAGAACAACACCACCAAACTCAATAGCAACACTGCACCAATGTCATTCCCATCCATTGCCCAAATAAGCCTTTCCATTTTACCCAGATTCTGCACATTTGGGTATTGGCTCACAATTCTCTACTCCCTTTCTGTCTCCTGTAAACCTCTTTCAGACTCTACCTCTGCGAGTGTGCTTAATTTGCTTCATTCATATCAGTGAGGTCATGTAATATTTGTCCTTCAGTGCCTAGCTTGCTTAACTCAACATAAGGACTTCAAGGTTCATCCATGTTATTCCATGTCTTAATACTGCATTCCTTCTTACAGCTGAGTAATATTCCATTGTATGTATCTCCCAGAATTTGCTTATCCATTCATCTGTTGATGGACATTTGGGTTGTTTCCAACTATTGGCAGTAGGGAATAATGCTGCTATGAATATATGTTTATTCATATCCCTGCTTTCAATTCTTCTGGATATATAGCCAGTAGTGGGATTGCACGATCATATGTGGGTTTTATAGTTAGCATCCTGAGGAACCTACAGACTCTCCTATACAATGGTTGCACCATCCTATATTCCCACCAGCAGTGGATTAGGGTTCACATTCCTTCACATCCTCTCCAAACCTTGTAGTCCTTGTTTTTTAATAGCTGCCAGTATAGTGAGTTTAAGATGAAATCTCATTGTAGTTTTGACTTTCATTTACCTAATAACTAGAGATATTGAGTATCTTTTCATGTGCTTTTTCACCATTTTTATTTCTTATTTGGAGAAGTGTCTATTCAAATCATCTGCGCATTTTTTAAATGGGTTGTGTGTCTTTTTATTTTTGAGATGTAGGATTTCTTTATATATGCTGGATGTTAGGCCCTATCAGTATGGTGGTCAAATATTTTCTCCCATTGAGTAGACTGGCTTTTCACTTTCTTGACAAACTCCTTTGAGATGAAAAGCTTTTTAAATTAGAAAGGGGTCCCATTTATCTATTTTTTCTCTTATTTTTCATGCTTTGGTTGTAAAGTTCATGAAATCATTTCCTAATTCAAGATATTGTAGATGTTTATATTATCTTCCAAAACATTTATGGTATTGAATCTTATATTTAGATTTTTGATCTACTGTGAGTTAATTTTTGTTTAAGGTGTGAGATGATATTCCTCTATCAATCTTCTTCTTATATAGACAGATCTCCAAGCACCATTTGTTGAACAGGCTTATCTTCTCACAGTGGAGTGTGCTTGGTGGCCTAGTCGAATTTCACTTGACTGTACATACAAGAATCGATATCAGAACTCTCAATACAATTCCATTGGTCAGCATGTTTATTGTTGTGCCAACATCATGCAGTTTGGACTACTGTAGTGTTGCAATTTGTTTAAAAGTCAGGTAGTATGATTCTTCCAATTTCATTTTTCTTTTTTAATATATCTTTGCTATTCAGGAGCTCTTGCCCTTACACATAAATTTCATAGTTAGAGTTTCCAATTCAGTAAAAAATGCTGTGGTAATTTTTATTGGGATTTCATTAAATCTGTAAATCAGTTTGTGTAGGATAGACATCTTAAGATGTTTAGTCTTCCGCTCCATGAAAAGGGAATATTTTCCATTTATTCAGGTCTTCTTTGATTTCTTTTAAAAATATTGTGTAGTTTTCTGTGTACAAGTTCTTTATATCTTTAGTTAATTTTATTCTTAGGTGTTTGATTCTTTTAGCTTCTTCTGTCAAGGGGATTTTCTTGATTTCCTCCTCTGATTGCTCATTATTGGTGTACAGAAATGCTACTGAAATTTGCATGTTAATCTTATATCCTACCACTTTACTAAACTCATTTTTCAGCTCTAGAAGCATTGCTGTAGATTTCTCAGGGCTTTCTATATATAGAATCACGTCATCTGCAAATAGTGAAAATTTCCTTCTTCCTTTCCAATTTGGATGTCTTTTATATCTTTTTCTTGCCTGAGTGTTTGAGCAAGTATTTCTAACACAGTGTTAAATAAGAGTTGTGACAGTGGGCATCTTCTTCTTGTTCTAGATTTTAGATGGAAAGCTTTTAGGATTCACCATGTATATGATGTTTGCTTTGAGTTTTTCATTTATACCCTTTATCTTGTTGAGGATGTGTCCTTCTATTTCTATCTTTTGAAGTGTTTTAATTAGGAAATGGTGCTGCACTTTTTCAAATAATTTTTATGCATCAATTGAGAAATTTTCTTTCAATCTAATAATGTAGTGTATTATATAGATTGATTTCTTTTGTTGAACGAACCTTGCGTGCCAGGGATGAAACCCACTTGGTCATAGTGTATAACTCGTTTGATTTGTTGTTGAATATGATTTGCATTTTTTTTGAGGTTTTTAGCATCCAGATTCATCAGAGAGATTAGTCTTTGGATTCCCTATCTAGTTGTGTCTTTATATGGCTTTGTTATTAGAGTGATATTGCCATCACAGAATGAGATAGGCAATTTCCTTCCACTTTTATATTTTGGAAGAGTTTAAGAAGGATTGGTGTTAGTTCTTTCCAGAAAGATTTGTAGAATTCACTTGTGAAGACATATGGTCCTGGGCACTGCCTTGTTGGGAGGTATTTGATGACTAACTAAATCTCTACTTGGGATTGGTGTGCTGAGTTCAATTTCTTCTTTTGTAAATGTTGGCTTCTTGTGTTTTTCTAGAAATTTGTCCATATCATCTAAGTTATCCATCTTGTCACATAAAATTTTTTAAAGTATCCACTAATGATACACTTTCTTTCTCTGGGGTTCGTGGTGATCTCGTTTTTTACATTTATTTTATGTATTTGAATGTTCTCTTTATTTCATTGTTAGTCCAGCTTAAGTTTTGTCAATTTTTAAATCTTCTCAAAGAACAATCTTTTCCTTTGTCAATTTTTTCTCTTTCTAATTTTCAATTTCATTTAACTCTGCTCCAACCTTTGTTATTTCCTTCTTTTTACTTGCTTTGGGATTAGTTTGTTGGTCATTTTCTAATTCCTCCAGCTGTGTTGTTAGGTCTTTCATTTTAGCTCTTATTTTTTTAATGTAGTCATTTATGATTATAAATTTCCCTCACATCACTGCTTTTGCTGCATCCCGTAAGTTCTGAAAAGATTTTTTTGTCACTTTCATTTGTTTCAATGTATTTTTTTTTGTTTTGTTTTGATTTTTGTTTTGATCTTCTGTTGAGATGCTCTGCCTAATGGTGACAATGATATATTAAAGTCCCTAAGTATAATTGCAGAGTTATCTATTTCTCCACTTAGTTTTCCCAAACTGTGCCTCATGTATTTTTAGGGGTCCTGTTTAGGTGCATAAATGTTCATGATAGTTTTTCTTCTTGATAGATTCCCCCTTCATTAATACATAGCATCTTTTTTTTGTCTCTTAGAAAAGATATGCATTTTAAGTCTGTTTTGTCTGATATTATATAGCTACTCCTTATATTTTTTGGTTATTGATTGTATGTATATGTTTTCCAACCATTCACTTTCAACTTCCTTGCATCCTTAGGTGTAAGGTGAGTTTCTTGTAGACAGCATATAGTTATCTCATATTTCCTTATCCATTCTGTCAATCTGTGTATCTTGATTGGATAGTTTAACCAATTAACATTCTCTGTTTTAACTCTCATGTCATTAGTTATATTAGTCATATATTCTTTAGGTTGTTTTTATATCTCTTGTTATCTTTATTTTTAGTATTTCTTACCAATAATCTCCCTTCCGACACTCCACTCCAACTGTCTATCTTGTTTTGTTTTGCTTTTTTTTTTTCCTTTCAACTTGCAGAACTCCCTGAAGTATTTCTTGAAGGGCAGGTTTCATATAGAGACACTCTCTTAATATCTTTTTATCTGTGAATATTTTGAAATCTCCCTCATTTTTGAAGACCAGCTTTGCTGGAATTTTATTTTTCTTTAAGAAACTTAACTATGTCATACGATTGCCTTCTTAGCACCTTAAATATGTCATATCACTGCCTTCTTGCCTTCATGGTTTTAGACAAGCAATCAATATTTAATCATAATGAGCTTCCCTTATATATGATATATCCCTTTTCTCTTGCTGCTTTCAGAGTTCTCCCTTTGTCAGGAGCTTAACACAATTTGAAAAGTATATGTCTTTGAGTAGGCCTGTTAAGATTTATGCTGTTTGAGGTGTGCTGCATTTCCTGGACATGTACAGCAATGTCCCTCAATAAATTTGGGAAATTTTCAGCTATTATTTCCTTCAACACTCCTTCTGCATTCTTTCCCTTCTCTTCTCCCTCTGGGATGCCTCTAATGTTTATGTTTGTGCATTTTGTGTAGTCATTCAAATACATAAGTACTTGCTGGGTTTTTTCAATCTTTTTTCATCTATCGGTTCTTCTGTCTGGTTTCAGATGTACTATCTTCAGCATCACTAATTCCTCTGCCTTTTCAAATCTGTTTCCAGTGAATTTTTTTTTTTGGAGTCTTGTGCTTTTATTTCATTTATTAAAAACATACTTAGATTACATAAACATTACACAAAAAATATAGGGATTCCCATATGCCTAACTTCCCACACCTTCCACAACCTCCCACATAAACATCCTTCATTAGTATGGCACATTAATTACAATTGATAAATACATCCTGGGGCTTTGCAATTAAGCATGGTCTATAGTTCACATTGTAGACCACACTTTCCCACAGAGTATTGCATATTATATAATGATATAAAAAGGCCTATATTTGTCATTGCAATGTCACTCAAAACAATTACCCAGTCCCAAAAAAGCCCCTGCATTACTACTGCTTTTCCGTCTCTCTGTCCCAGAGCCTCCAGTGGCCACTGGCTCCACATCAAAGTTGTAATTTCTTCCATTGCTTGAATCACAATATGTCTACAGTAGAATACAAGTAAGTCTACTCTAGTCCATAGCTCTTTCCACCATCCTGAGGAGTCTGGGATGGTGATGTCTATTTCACTTCCAATTGAGAGGGAGCTACTATCCCATGGGAAAGATGGATGGGATTATCCTGCCTGCAGCTGCAGACTCTGTCCATTCCCAAGGATGGCCATCGTCCATCATCATTTCCCCACTAGTTGCCCTGAGTAAGACCAATGAGTTGTAGAGTAGGAGTTGCTGCTCCACCAAGGTTCTGGGCCCAGCTGGCACATGAACAGCCCAACGATTCAAGTCTCTGGATGTACACCTACAAACTCAAACACCAAATATAGGTTTGAATAGAAAGGACAGATGAGCCATGTGTAGGGAAGTCATAGTTGAGTCCACTCTGTCACTCTCAGGAACACAAAACCCAAAGTAGGGCCCACTGGCAAGGCACCAAACTCCAGAGCTATCTACCCTGACAAAGGACCTGGGTGTCTCCAGAGCCCCCAGGAGCCCCAGTATTTGGGGTGATATCCACTTTGGAATTCTATGAGATCCTACTGACATGTGTGTAAGCGTCACCTCTAGGATGACCTACCGACTCATTTTGAAATCTCTTAGCCATATAAACTCGTTTGTCATTACCTTTTCCTCCTTTTATTCAAGGTATCTTTTCAGTCACATTACCAGTTGGCATTTGGCAGTGAGGCTCATCCCCATGGTCATGTCCCATGCTGGAAGGAAGGTAATGCATTCATATGCTGAGTTTGGCTTAGAGAGGTGCCACATTTGAGCAACAAGGGGGCTCTCAGAAGGCAACCCTTGGACCCCACATAACAATAGGCTAAGTTTCTCTTTCAAGAGCAAAAGATTCATAAGGCTAGTCATCAACATGAAGGGCCCATCAGTGGATCATCCTCCTTCACCAGTCAGTGCTCCTGCACTTGGGGGACTGTTGCTGCTCCCTTAGAGAATGTGGCAGAGCTTGCCAGGATGAGAATTCAGTATTCTCTCATTTATTTAGGAATTCTCCACCCACTGTGACAATGCCCCATCAACATTTGAAAATTTTTATATACCTTATATTTATGCTCAGTTGAACTTCCTCCCATGCATCCCTCATCCCTGACACCCCACACCAACAACACTCGTCCACCCCAGTTGTAACCCTTCTGGGATCCAAAGCTTCTTCAAAGATGAAGCCATTAAAATAACCAAATGCAATTAATAGGAAAATGAAATAATAATGTTTAAATGTAAGTTATAAAATACATAAAAATAAAAATAACTAAAAATAAAATAAAATTAAAAGATTGGGATATTAAAAAAATGAAAAATATAAAAGAAATTTTGACTTTTGTCTTTCATCACTGCAGTATCTGGTGTCCAGTTTGTACTGTGTCACCTTACTCCTCTCATTACCCAGTGTCTCACTATATTTCATTCTGTTTTCAAAGAAGTTTTAGGTCATAGCAAAGTCACACACAGAATATGAGACTCTCATATATCCAACATTCTTCCCCTTTTCTCCCCCCACCGGCATATTAATACCTTTATGTATGTGGATGGAAGCATTGTTATAACTAATATACAAATAGTGGAACATAGCTACTAAATACTGTAAATGGTTTACATTATCATTTACATTTTAGACCATATACTTTTATAAATTTTGATGATAATTATCATGTCCTCTGTCCACCACTGTATGGTAATGAAGAACATTTCTACTGACGACTAAATACACGCTGTTTGATCTATTCTATTCCTCCCACACCATCCCCCTGGGACCCACGACAAACTACTGGCTTGACTCATTAGATGATAAGATTCATAGTTACATGCAACAAGAGGTCTTGACACATGGTGTGTCCTCCCCTATTAGGAATTGCCCTTGTTCTTGAGAAACTCTCGTCCCTCTATTTCTGAACAAATCAATCCTCCCAAAGATAGGAGTCCAATTCCTTCCCACTCTTCATGTGGTTCTCCACCCACTGATACAACACATCATGATAGAATGAACACTCACACACTCCCTACAAGCTTGCTCTAGGTGCGCCCTGTCCTGAATGCTCTCCCAACCAGCACCCTAAACCAGTGATCCTTCCTTGTCATTTTTCCATAAGAGCATTCCCACCTCTGTACTTTCAACCCCATATCCATGAATCCCCAGTGATCATCTGTCCCTCTCCCAACCATCCTCAAGTATCCTACACCTTCTAACTCAACTTTCCCAATCTACCCTCCTGTCAACCCTGCATTGAAAGAAAAAAATCACATGATCATGTCTATAGATGCAGAAAAAGCATTCAACAAAATACAACACTCTTTCCTGATGAAAACATTGCAAAAATAGGAATCAAAGGTAACTTTCTGAAATTGATAAGAGGTATATATGAGAAACCCAGAGCCAACGTCATCTTCAATGGTGAAATCCTAAAATCTTTCCCTCTGCAATCAGGAACAAGACAAGGATGCTCACTATCACTGTTCCTCTTTAACATTGTCTTTGAAGTACTTGTTCAAGCACTGAGGCAAGAAAAAGCTATAAAAGGCATCCAAAGTGGAAAGGAAGAAGTAAAAATTTCACTATTTGCAGAAGACATGATCCTATACATAGAAAGCCTCATAAATCTACAACAAAGCTTCTAGAACTTATAAAGGAGTACAGTAAAGTTGAAGGCTATAAGATCAATGCTCAAAAATTAGTAACATTCCTGTATACCAATAGCAAGCACTCTGAGGAGTAAATCAAGAAAAAAATACCATTTACAATAGTAAATAAAAGAATCAAATACCTAGGAATAAATTTAACTAAAGAAGTAAAGGAATTATATACAGAAAATTACACAACACTGTTAAAGGAAATCAAAGAAGACTTAAATAAATGGAAGAATATTCTCTGTTCATGGATAGGAAGACTACATTTCATCACGATGTCTATCCTATCCAAACTAATCTACAGATTTAATGCAATCCCAATAAAAATCAACACTGTATTTTTTAATGAATTGGAAAAACTAACTACAACATTTATTTGGATGGGTAAGAGGCCCCAAATTGCCAAAGACATATTGAAAAAGAAAAATGAAGTTGGAGGTATCACAGTACCTGACTTTAAAATATACTACAAAACTACAGTGGTCAAAACTGCATGGTATTGGCCCAAGGATAGACATACTGACAAAGGGAACATAATTGGGAGTTCTAATATAGATCCTCACATATAGAGTCTTCTGACATCCAACAAGGCCACAAAGCCCACTCTCTTGGGAGAGAATGGCCTCTTCAAAAAATGGTGCTTAGAAAACTGGATATCCATATCCCAAAGAATGAGAGAGGAACACCATCTCACACCTTAAACAAAAATCAACTCAAGATGGATCAAAGATCTAAATATAAGAACCATGACCATAAAGACCTTGAAAGATAATGTAGGGAAACATCTACACGGCCGTGTAATAGGAAATGGTTTCATGGACTTCACACCCAAAGTACAAGCAGCAAAAGATACAATAGATAAATGGGATCTCCTCAAAATTAAAAATTTCTGCATCTCAAAGGACATTATCAAGAAAGTAAAAAGGCAGCCTACTCAATGGAAGAAAATACTTAGCAACCATAAATCTGATAGGGCCTAATATCCTGCATATATAAAGAAATCCTACACCTCAAAAATAAAAAGACAAACAACCCATTCAAAAAATGGGCAAATGACCTGAAAAGACACTTCTTTGTGGAAGAATTTCAAGTGGCTAAAAACGACATGAAAAAATGCTTGACATCGCTAGCTATTAGGGGATGAAAATCAAAATTACAATGAGATACCATCTTACGCCTATTAGAATGGTGGATATTAAAAAAATCAGCAGACTATAAGTGTTGGAGAGGATGTGGAGGAATGGGAACCCTTATTCACTGCTGGTGAGATTGTAGAATGATCCAGCCACTATGGAGGACAGTTTGGTGGTTCCTCAAAAAACTAACCATAGAACTTCCATGTGATCCTGTGATTCCACCGCTGGGTTTATACCCTGAAAAACTGAAAGCAAAGACACGAACAGATAAATGCACACCAATATTCATAGTGGCATTGTTCACTATTGCGAAAAGTTGGAATCAACCCAGGTGCCGATCAACAGATAAATGGATAAAGGAAATGTGATACTTACATACAGCGAAATATTACTCAAATGTAAGGAGTAAAGTGGTAACACACAGGATAACATGGATGAATCTTGAAGACCTTATGTTGAGTGAAGCAAGCCAGGCATTGAAGGATGAACAGTACAAGAACTCACTGATATGAATTAAGGAAATTGAGCAGTCTCAAACAGCTTTTGTCTGTAAGATAGGTTTACAAGAAATAGAAAGAGAAGAGAAGTTTTTGAACCATCACCCATATGGATAAAATCCAGTGTATTTTTTATATTCTGCCTTATGCCATTCATCACCATAAGATCTCTTATCTTTTGATGTATTATTACAATTTCTTCAGTATGTTCCCACATTGTTTTCTTGATATCCTTTTTCTCTTCCTTCTCTTCATTATGTTGATTAATGATTCAGGCTATTTGTTTGGACATCCTTGAATAGTTTTTTTACATTCTGTATCTCCTCCTGTTTTTCAGTTTGTTCATAATACTGTCTATCTGTATTTTTATTATGGCCTGTAATATTTGTTTTTGTCTAGGCATCTGAATATCTTGATGGGCTTATTATTTAATTAGCTGATCTTTCAATTCTAGGGTTTAATATTAGATTTTTTTTTTTAATGTGGTAAGGTCCCTTTTTGACACTTGATTCTTCTTATTTTATATCCTTACAGTTGATGATTTTTCCAGGGTGAAAAAAAATGTTAGGACTACATAAAAGGAAATAGATAAGAAAAGCAAAAGTATACTAGCAAAAATAATAATGAAAGGTAGAAAAGGAACTGTAAAAAATCTAGGAAAATAAACAATATGTGTAAAATATCATAAAAAATGCCAAGGAATAAGAAATAAAAAGATGGAATAGAAAAAACTGAAACAAAAAACAAAATATAGAAAAAATAGAATGAATTAAAAGATTGGGAAAGTAAGAAGAGAAAA
>JAQZBX010003144.1:17038-67148 GCA_029593785.1 Cabassous unicinctus
ATAAAAAAATGGATCCAAAAAAACCTATAACAAAAAAAAAATTCTCAATCAAATTTCATACTTAGCTTTTCCAATTAAGTAAGAAAAATGCTGTTTTAATTTTTATTAGGATTGTGTTAAATCTGCAAATCAATTTGGGTAAGACAGGCATCTAATGGTGTCTATTTTTTTAAGAGCTATTCTTAATTTTTATTGTTTTCAATTATTTAAAAGATACTTAGCTTACATAAATGTTACACAAAAAATATAAGGATTCCCATATGCTCCAGTCCCCATACTCCCTCACCCTCCCATAAAAACATCATTCATTGGTGTGGCACATTCATTGCAATTGATAAAGACATTCTGGTGCATTGCCACTGAGCATGGACCATAGTTAACATGGTAGTCTACACTCTCCCCAACACAGTTCTGCATGTTGTGGGATGATATAAAATGGCCTATATCTCTCATTGCAATATCATTCTGGACAATTCTCAAGACCTGAAAAAGCCCCCATATTACAACTGTTCTTCCTTCTCCCTGTCCCCAGAGCTGCCAGTAGCCACTGCTTCCACATCAATGATGTAATTTCTTCATTTCCTAGAATCACAATATGTCTATAGCAGAATAGCTGTATGTCTACTCTAGTCCATAGTTCATTCCCCAATTCTGATTGGTAGGTATGTGGTTGAAAGTAAAAATTTGTAGATGTTATTATGGCAAATGACAAGGAAGGGATAATGGTTTAGGGTGTTGGATGGGGGGGGCATTCAGGACAGGTAGCACCTGGAGCAGGCTTTTAGAGAGTGTGTGAGTGATCCTTTTATCACAATGTGTTCTATCAATGGGTGGAGACCCACAAAATGAGCAGGAACGAATTGGAATCCCATCCTCAGGAGGACTGATATGTTCACAAAAAGAAGGAAGGGTGTCTCTCAAGAGCATGGGTAGTTCCTAATAGGGGAGGAAAACCAGTGTGTCAAGACTTCAGTGTTGTTGCAAGTAACTATGAATTTTGTCATCTAAGGAGTGAAGCCGGAGAGTCAGTGTGAGCCCCGAGGGGAGAGGGAGGGAGGAATAAAATAGATGGAATAAGGGGTATTTAGGGGACATTACAAGTGTTCTACATGATCTTGCAGTGATGAGCACTGGCCATGTTAAATATCATCAACATTTATAAAAGTGTAAGGTCTAAACTCAGCATTTGAATGCATTATGCATGTAAAGCATAATGTAAACCATTGACCGTGGTTAGTAGCTATGTGTCAATATTTGTATATCACTTTTAACAAAGGTACATTCCACATAAAAAAATGTATTAATATGGGAAGTGGTAAAAGAGAGAGGATGCTGAGTATATGGGAATCCCCTGTATTCTGTATTTGGTTTTATTGCCGTCTTAAACTTCTTTGAAAACAAAGTGAATAAAAGGAAGACACTGGGGGAAAAAAATGGAAGAAAATGTCACTGTACATAAAGGACACCAGATATTACAGTGATGAAAGGGAAAATGTCAAAAAAAAATTTATCATTTTTCATTATTTTTTAAAATCCCATTCTTTTAATTTTGTTTTATTTTTGTTTGTTTTTTTAAATATTTTATTTCTTATATTTAAACCTATCATTATTATCTCATATTCTTATTAATTATATTTAGCTATTTTATTGTCATATTTTTGAAGAAGCTTTGGATCACAGAAGGGTTACAAGTCGGGCAGGGGAGGATGATTTTTGTGGGGTGTCAGTGGTGTGATACATGGGAGGCAGTTCTTCTGGGCATACATATAAGGTATATAAATATGTTCAAATGTTTACGAGGTATTGTCACAGTGGGTGGAGACTCACAGAATAACTGAGAGAATATTGAATTCTCATCCTGGAGAGCTTTGCCACATTCTCTAATGAAGCAGCAACAGGCCCCCAATTGCAGGGGCAATAATTGGCAAAGGAGGTTGATCCACTGATGGGATCTTGATATTGATGACTATGCTTATGAGACTTTGCTCTTGAAATGGAAACCTAGCCTATTGTTTTTGGCTGCCTTAGAGTTGCCTACTCAGAGCCTCCTTGTTGCTTAAAAGTGGTCCCTCTCTAAGTCAAACTCAGCATATAAATGCAATACTTTCCCCCCAGCATGGGACATGACTTCCAGGGATAAGCCTCCCTGGCACTGAGGGATTACTACTAAACACCAATTAGCAATGCAACTGGAAAAGGACCTTGAATAAAAGGGAGAAAAAAAAAACAAATGAGTTTATATGGCTAAGAGAGTTCAAAGTGAGTTGGGATGTCATCCCAGAGGAAATGCTTATGCACATCTCAACAGGATCTCATAGAATGCCAAAGTGGATACTACCCCAATTAGTGGGTCTCCTGGGGGTTCTGGATACATCCAGGTCTTATGGTCAGGACAAAAAGCTCCAGAGATTGGTGCCTTGTCATTGGCCCTACATCGGAGTTTTTCTCCTCAGGGTGACAGATGTGGACTCAGTTTTGTCTTCCCTGCACATAGCTCATCTGTCTCTTCTATTTAAATCTATACTTGGAGCTGGAATTTGTAGCTGTAAGTCCAAGAGCCTGGAATCTTTGAGCTGTCTATATGCCAGTTGGGCTCAGAGCCTCAGTAGAGTTGCATCAACTGCTCTCCAGTTCATTGGATTCAACCAGGACAACTAACAAGGAGGTGAGGATTGACAACCAACATACAAAGGATATGAGAGCCTACAACTGCAAGCAAAGGAGTCCCATTCATTGACTGCATGAGATCAAATCCCCCTCTCAATTATAGGTGGAGTGGACATCACCATCCCAGAATTTAAGGATGTTTAGTGTTCCAATCCATGGATAGACACTATTTTTCCCTTTTTTTCAGCTCTAGAAGCTTTGTTTAGATTTCTCAGTGCTTTCTATGTATAGGAGCAAGTCATCTGCAAGTAGTGAAAGTTTAATTATTCCTTTCCAATTTGGATGCTTTTTTAAAATAACTTTTTCTTGCCTAAGTGCTTGAGCAAGTATTTTAACACAATGTAAAATAAGAGCAGTGACAAGGGGCATCCTTGTCTTGTTCCAGATATTAGAGGTAAAGCTATTAGCATTTCACCATCGAATAGGATGTTAGATATGAGTTTTTCATATATAAACTTTATCATGTTGAAAAAGTTTACATCTTTCCCTATCTTTTGAAGGGTTTTTTATCAAGAAAAGAGGGTGTATCTTGTCAAGTGCCTTTTTCACATTTTTTTCCTATTCAAAATGATTCACAGATTTAATTCCATCCCAATAAAAATTACCACAGCATTGTTTACTGAATTGAAAAGCTAACTATGAAATTTTTTGGAATGGCAAGGGGCCGCAAATAGCCAAAGACATAATGAAAAAGAAAAAATAAATTGGAGGAATCACACTACCTGACTTTAAAACACACTACAATGCCATGGTGGTCAAAACTACATGGTATTGGCACAAGAATAGACTTACTGGTCAATGGTACAGAACTGACAACTCTGATATAGATCCATGCATATATGATCAAGTGATATTGAGCACGTCTCCATGCCTACTCAACTGGAAGAGAATGGCTTCTTCAACCAATGGTGATTGGAGAACTGGATATCCATATCTAGAAGAATGAGAGAAGATCACCATATCATGTCCTATACAAAAACTAATTCAACATGGATCATAGATTTAAATATAAAAGCCAAGACCATAAAGTTCCAAGAAGATAATGTAGAGAAGCATCTACAAGATCTGGTAGTTGGAAATGGTTTCATAAACTTTACACTGAATGCATGAAAGATGAATGAAAAAATAGATAAATGGAATGTACAGAAAATTAAAAACTTTTATGCTTCAGAGGAGTTTGTCAAGAAACTATAAGGTGCCTACGCAATGGGAGAAAATATGTGGAAACCATCTATCTGACAGGCATCTAATATCCAGTGTATATAAATATTCCTACATCTAAAAATAAAATATAAACAACCCATTTTAAAAATATGCAAGAGATTTGAATATATACTTTTCCAAAAAAGAAATATAAATCCTTAAAAAGATCATGAAAAGATGGTCAATATCACTAGCTATTAGGGAAAAGCACCTCAAAAGTACAATGATAAATCATCTCTTAAAGAAAAAACAGGACTACAAGTGATGGAGAGGATGTGGAGGAAAGGGAACACTTTGCTGCTGGTGGTGAGAATATGGAATTGTGCAGCCCCTGTATAGGACTGTTTGGTGGTTCCTCAGGAAGCTAAATGTAGAACTTGCATATGATCCAGCAATTCCATTCAGAAGCACACTTATGTTTCTTATGGCATTATTCACTATTGCCAAAAGTTGGAAGGAACTCAAATGTCCACCAACAGATGAATGGATAAGCAAGCTGTGGTATATACATGCAATGGAACATTACTCAGCTGTAAGACAGAATGCAATATTAACACATGAGATAACATGGATGAATCTTGAAGACCGTATGTTGAGTGAAGCAAGCCAGGCACTGAAGGTCAAATGTTTCATGTCCTCACTGATATGAATTAAGTAAATTCAGCATACTCATAGAGCTAGATTTAGGAAGGTAGATTACAGATGACAGCGAGAGAATAAGCCAAAGCCCATATGGGCAAAGTCTATGTTAAGTTGGAAGGATGTGATTGGACAGTGGATGGACGTGAGAATGGTGCATTGATGTAACTGGTTTTGGCAGTCCTGGTCTGTGAGGGGGAGTAGTGGGGGGGTTGGGTTGAGTAATCCATGGGCCCAGTGGAAGGGTCTGAAGAAGGAGCAGATTAACTCTGTGGATTTGCAGGTCTGTGGTTAAACCTACAATTTTGGAAATATTCTTTTCTCAAATATGGCAGGGGAGCCTTACTGGGGTAGGGTGTTGTGTGTAGGGGCTTTATGGGATAGGGTGAACCTGGGACAGGCTTCTGTGGAATAGCTAAGTGTTCAAATTGTCATAGTATGTTATCTCAGTGGGTGAAGACCAACACAATAACAAGAAATATTAAACTCACATCCTGGGGTGTGCTGCTAAGTTCTCATTTACAGGGAGAAGAATCCCTTGAGAACGTGGGCAGTGCCTAATTAAAAAGAACAAAATTATGTCAAGCCCTCAATATTATTGCAAGTAACTATGAATCTTTTTCTTCAAAAATTGAAGCTTAGCAGTTACCGTAAATTTTGAGGGGGGGGCATTAAATAGATGGAATAGAAAGCATTTTTTAGGGAATTAGAATTGTTCTGCATGATCTTGCAATAACAAATACAGGCCATTTTAAATTTTGTCAAATCCTATAAAAGTGTATGTCAAAAATGGAAGCATATTTTAAACTTTTAAATACGGTTATTAGCAACGCTTCAATATTTGTACATCAGGTGTAACAAATGTACTATCTGCATGTAAAATGCTATTAATAGGGGAGAATGGGAAAGGAGTATGGTACTCAGGATATGAGAATCACCTATATTTTCTATGTGAATTTTCTGTAAACTAAAGTTTCTTTGAAGAGAAAATGAAAAAAATAAGTCACTGGGGGAATATACAGAAGAAAATGTCACTGTA
Organism: Cabassous unicinctus; assembly: GCA_029593785.1. NCBI lineage: Eukaryota > Metazoa > Chordata > Mammalia > Cingulata > Chlamyphoridae > Cabassous > Cabassous unicinctus. The sequence continues at coordinate 22,587 of JAQZBX010003144.1, forward strand.
CATACAAGACAAGTAATTTTACAGTGATGCTAAGCACAATGTCTCAAAAAATTTATTATTTCATTTTTTAATTTTTTTATATTTTATTTGTTATTTTTAAACTATTATTATTTCATTTTCTTATTAATTTTATTTGGTTATTTTGTTGGCTTTGTTTTTGGAAAAGTTTTGGATTACGGAAAGTTCTCAAATGTGGCAGGGGAGGATTGCTGGTGTGGGGTGTCTGTGATGTGGGGAAGCATGGGGATGGGTTCACCTTGAACATGCCTCTAAAGCATACGAGTATGTTCAGATGTTCATGGGGCATTACCTTGTTGGGTGGAGACCAACACAATAACTGAAAGAATATTGAATTCCTATCCTGGGCACTACTGCAACATTCTATAATAGGATGACAAGAATCCCTTTAGAACAAGGGCAGTGCCTAGTGAAGGAAGACAGACCGCTATGCTAGGCATTTGATGTTGTTGTTTCTACTTGTGAAACTTTTCTGTGAAATTGAAACTTAGGCTAGTATTGTATATTGCCTGACAGTTACCTCCTGAAAGCCTCCTTGTTGCTCAAATGTGGCCTCTCTCTAAGCTAAACTCAGCATATAAATGCACTGCCTTCCCCCAGCATGGGACATGACTCCCAGAGATGAGCCTCCCTCATCTCTACCATGTGCCCACTACCAATGCACCTGGAAAGAGACCTTGACAAAAAGGGGGAATGGTAAATACAATTATGTTTTTATAATTAAGAGATTTCAAAGTGAGTCTGGAGGTCATGCCAAAGGTTATGCTTTTGCACATCTAAGCAGGACCGCATTTACTGCCACAGTAAACAGTGCCTCAAATAGCAGGTCTCCAGAGGGCTCTAGAGACATCCAGACACTATAAGCAAGGCAGACAAGCTCAGGAATTAGGTGCCCTGTCAGTAGGCCTTACTTTGGAATTTATGCTCCTCAGTGCAACAGAGTTATAATCATTTTTAGTTTCCCTACACATGGCTTTCCTGCCCCTTTTATTTGAACCCATAATTACTACTATATTTGTTAAGTATATGTCCCAGAGACTTAAATTTTTGGTCTTTTCATTTAGCATTTGAGCACTGAATCTCAGCAGAGTTGCAAACACCTGCTCTCCAGTTCATTGGACTCACCCAGGACAACTAACAAGCGTATGATGATAGACAATACCCATCTCAAGGAACAGGTAGTGTCTACAAATACAAGCAAGATAGTTCCATCAATCTGTCCCATTGTATCTAAGCTCCCTCTCAGAATCAGAGTGGCATTATCATCCCCAAATCCTCAAGATTGAGGAATGAACAATAGAATAAAATAGACATTATTCTTCTATTATAGACTATTATTATTCTGTCAATGCAAGAATTTTTATGATTGATTTGTAGGCAGTCATCACCAGAGGTTCTGAGGGGAAGGAGAGAGAATAGGTGTAATATCAGAGCATTTTCAGAACCTTGGAATATTCCTGCATGACATTGCAATGACAGATATAGGCCATTATATATTTTATCATAGCCTACAAAATTGTGCAGGACAGTGTTTAAACTACAATGTAAACTAGATGCCACAGTTACTAGCAATGCTTCAATATTGGATCCCCAATTTTAACAAATGTACCACACTAATGAAGGATGTTGTTAATTTTGGCAAGTGTGGGAGGGAAAAGGTGTGGGACATATGAGACTCCCATATATTTTTTATGTAACATTTATGTAATCTAAAGGTTCTTTAAAAATAAAAAAAATTAATAAAAAATACTCAATTGATGCATAAGAAGACAGCAAAGTTATAAAAATTGCAAGAAAATAAAATTAAATTGAGAAATAACTGTAATTACATTAAATGCAAATGGACAATATTCTGTGTTTAAAAGATAAAATTTATCAAACTTACTTTCTTGGGCAATGCAAAGATATGAATTTGTATAACATGGAAAAACATATATATATCTATAAACAATGAGGATTGACATAAATGTGCAAATATTTTAATTCAATTTATATGAAGTTCTAGAGTAGGCAAAAATATAATAGAGTGACAACAATCAGAACAGTGGTTACATGTGGGTGTATTTGATAAAAAATGGGAATGATAATTTTCTGGATTAATAGACATATGCTGCCTCATGTTAAACTGTACAATTTAAAGCTCAGTATTTTCTTGTATGTAAATTTTATCTCAGCATAAATTGTGAAATGAAAACCTTATTAAACCTCTAAGTAACACAAAAAAATACTGGTCAAATCTAAGGATCATTTCTATAGGATAAAACAAGGCAGCATACAAACTCTCATTAAGCATTTCATTTACATGAATGGAAGATATATAAAAACCTTATTAAAATTAGTTCTAACGGTGATATTGAATAAATAAACTGGACTTCACCAATATTAAAATGCACTTCAAATGATACCAACAAGAAATTTAAAAGCCAACCTATGGATTGGGAAAACATATTTACAAATCATGTATCTGATACGGATAACTTGTTTCCAGAATGCATAAGGGATTCTTACCAATCCATAATAAGACAACTATTTGAATTTAAAATTAATGAAATACCTGAAAAGACAGTTCCCAGTGAAAAAAACCTTGTAAATATGGGCCAAAGCAAATAAAAGTCACCAACATCATTAGTCATCAGGAAATGCAAATCAATATAACAATGAGATTCCTCTTTACACATACCAGTATGTTTATAATAACAATAATTTTATGTTGTATGTATATAGACAATAACAAGGTTGGTGAGGATGTAGAGAAATTAGAATTCTCAAAAAATGCTGGTGGGAATGTAAAATGTTTCAGCCCTTCTAAAAACTGTCTTGTGGTTCCTCAAAGAGAAAACATATAGTTATCATTTGACCCAGCAATTTCCCTCTTAAATGTATGCCCATGAAAAATGAAAACATAAGTCTAAGCAAAAAGTTGTACATGAAGGTTTATAATAGTATTATTCATAATAGAGAAATGTGGAAGCAATCTACAAGGCAAATAACTGGTGAAGAGATAATGGTCCCATACCGTGAAATATTATTCAGCAAAAAAAGGCATGAAGTACTGATAAATTCCAAAATATGGATGAATCTGTACAGTAGCCAATCACAAAATATCATATATTATATGATTTCTTTTATATTCTATTTAAAATTTGTCAAATATGTACAGACCTTGTGTTTCAGGTGGTGAAGAGGAATAGGGTTTGACTGCTAATAGGGGCTGAATTCCTTTTAAGGATGAAAAATTCATTCTAAAGTTATCTTCTGGTTATGGTTTCATAACCCTGTGAATATTCTAAACACTCTTGAAATTTACCTTTTATAGGGTTGAATTGTTTAGTATGTACATTATGTCTCAATAAATCTGTTAAAAATGAATATGGTAAATTGAGGGATAATTTCTACATAATAAACAACAGTGTAGCAACTGGCATTAAAAGTTTCATTCTTATGAATTTAAGATATGTAAATATTTTACTAAAATTTACAAAAAAATGTGCTTTGAATTCCTAATTATGATTAATATTTAAATGATTTACATTGTGTTCAACCATTTTGTTTATTTAATTCATACAGAATAAATAATATATAGCATCTGGTAGTGTCAACACTTTGTAATCTGAAAATCATATAATATGAGCTACATAAAGGACATTTGCTTCAGCAGCCAATTGTTGAACATAATGCTGTCATCAAAGGCCAGGTGCCCATGGTGCTAGAGAAATTTGTGTTCCAGGTATCTGAGGAGCATGGCACCAGTCCCAAGCCCTTCCTTTTGAGTTAGAGAGCAGGGGCCAACCATTAAAATCAGGGAATCCTGACAAATTTAGTTCCAACTAACCTGTCCCAAGTTTCTGCCTTTATATATATTAGATATGTTTCTCCTTTTGAGTCAGTGGTATTAATTTTAATTTTCAAACTAGCTGCAGGATGAAGTCACTTAGTAAAGCATATGCAATATACAAATTAGTCCTTATTCATTATTTTGAATGGTGTACATTTTGGGCGCAATGGAGAAATTTGCATGAGAGCCTGAGATCTAGATGCTCCAAAATCTCTGAATCAAAGTGCTAAAAGAGTCAGTTCTTGTGGCATTTTGAGATTATTTTATGAGTCCCAAAAAAGGGAAAGATTATGTGGTTAAACTAATCTATATCTTTGGGTGTGATACACTTTGATTGCATAAAATTCCTTTGAGAGGCCTTTAAATAGATTACTTAAAAATGTCAATTATGGATATTTAATTGGACTATGTCAGTGAGACATGATTAATTTTGAGTCTCTGCCCTCTTGCTAGGTCTGATGAAAATGGAGACAGAGAGAGAGAAACCCAGACACAGGAAAAGGAAGGGACCACTTTTGACCCTGCCATGTGAGAGAAGCCTAGAAGATTGCTTAAGCACAAAGTTTCCAATAGGCTGGACGTGTAGATCAGTTCAAGAAGAGAGAAGCCCCCAAGAAGCTCAAAGAGCTGAGGTCCAGGGAGAGAAGAGCTATAGCTTGCAGCTGAACTCAGAAAGAATGAAGCATAGTTGAGACTGATAGAGGCAGCCAGGAATGAGACAAGTCCTCTGTCTGATTGCCTTCAGCTGAGATCAAACGTTGGCAGAGATCCATGGAAATCTTGCTTTACCATGTGGCAGCTGATTTTTGTGAGAAAGGACCTCTTATGGTGCCTGGATTTGAACTTTTCAAGACTTTGGAACTGTAAAGTTTTACCTCAAATAAATCTCCATTATATAACCCAACCCATTTCTGGCACTTTGCATCACCAGCCCTTTGGCAAACTAAAATAGTCCTTTGCCCTAATTCCATAAGAATTTCATCTCCTTTAGTGGAGAAAACACAATGACATCAACTGGAACAAGAGCCTCACAAGACTGATGATTTTGCTTCATAAAATCAAGAGACATCAGCACTCATTAACTTCAGACCAGTAAACATGTGCAAATCACAGCTTAACACAAAGTCCTAATGTGAGAGATAATAGCTTACACACAAGGTATATTTGTAGGACTTCACTAATATGAACTGTGTGAAGTGGGAGAATACATTTTAGGGACAATTATTGAGAGTGTTAGACTTGAGTGATGGGTAAAATTTAATTATTTGGAAGTGAGAATATATTGAATAAAGACTTGGCATTCAGTGTTCTAATAATATATATGGCCATATCCTTGGAGTTTGGGCAGGATAATGGGTTATAGCAAATAAATAATGATATGTGAATTTCCTGGGTGAAAGATTGAGAAAGGGATCATTTAACAGAGGAACAGTGCATTGGGGAAAGGAGGCTTCTCAGACATTTTTAGGGTTGTTGAATATAAATTCTGACCTGTCACTGATACAAGAGCTCTTCAAATACTATCATAACTCTAAGGTTATGGTTGAGGCTAATTAAGATCACATTATGAATTGAGCTTTGGTTCAAGACTGCTTCAGAGAAGGTTTAGTGTGACTGTAAATCTATCCTGTGATTATTTTTCCATTGTTCAAATGTGTAACTTGAACAAATATACTTAGGACCTGGAAGAACCCTCCTACTCATTCTTCTGAAATAAGAACACTTACATCACAGAAATGATAGAAAATCTGAAGAAAAATCGTATTTTATAAGGATGTCAGAAATAATAGTAAAGATAGATTTGAAAGATTCAAGGTCCCATGATATCACTATTGCATTAATTTGTCTGGTTCATCCAACAAATAGATGAATTGTAGTATATGACTAAGGGCTATTATAATATTACACATTCTGTAGAAATTACAGAATGAGGAATATTCACTTGATTAGATGATCAGAGCTTCTAAAACCTGTTTTGTGGCTCTGAATTTGTGAATGAATTTTTCCTAACCACACGAAATGGCAAAACAAATGAAATTCACCTTTATGTTGCAAAAAACAATAGTATTTTGCCCAAGGACTATATTATTTCTTGTCATTTTTTTTCATAATAGTATCCTAGGGGATTCCTTCTTATGAATATTATGCAAAATATTAGTATGATCCACTATATTGATACCATTATGCAAAATAGACAGGTGAGCAAGGCCATATGAAAGACAACTGAAGTACTTGAATCAACTGTCACATTTATGAATAAGGCCATCTTGGACTGTCTACCTCATTTGAGCTGTCAATATGTTTCCATGTGAGACCAGCAGAAGAACCATCTAGCTGAATCCTGCCCAAACTGCAGAATTATAAGAAAATAGTTTTGTTTTGTTTTGTTTTTTTCAGTTAAATTTTGGTGTTGGGATTTCAAACCACTTATTTTTTTATTACATTTTTTTCACATTATGTTGGTAATTGGTAGTTTGTTTTGTTCTCTAGTACACAGTAATAGGTATCTTAAACATGACAAATTACACAAATTCCAGACATTTGAAGATAAAGATCATGAACACGTTTCAGGGACTGTCACATGATTGAAGTTCTTAGAAATCCTGTAGTCTAGGGTGTGAAGAGATAACCTCAAATATGAATGGTTATTGTTTGACACCTCCTACCACTGAAAATTGGCACTGTACTTGATGGTTCTTTGTATTTTGGAAGCCACGTATACTATACATGGGAGTGTTATTCTTTATCAGTGCCTAAGAAGGCTGCTAGTTGTCAGTGAAATCCACTGAAAAAAATAAAGTAAGAAAGGACTCAGATCCCATTTAGGTGAAGATGAGTGTCACTTAAGCATTTAAAAACCTGAGAGCTGACAGCTTAGTATGAGGAAATCTAGTTTGGGTGGTAAGAAGATTAAGTTGATGAATATCATTTATGGTCCTAAGACCAGCTGCAGCAATAAAGACTGAAACTTGATTTATCTAACTCAATTTACATCAATTTTTGTGTATTTGAAAGGGCACTTGAAAAGTTTGACTTGAACGGCTTCTCACAAGGAAAATGGATTCTCCATTAGAGCCTTTAGAAGTCACACAGCCCTGCCAACAGCTTGATTTTTGTTTACCCTCAAAGGGTTTACTCTCAAAAAGTAAAAGAGTGGAAGCTTATGCTATAACTCATCACAGGAATCAGAAATCAGTGGAGACACAATTAAGAAGAAAAGCAGTGAACCCCAGCACTATTGATTACACTGTTTTCCCATTAAAAAGAACTTTTTAAAAGAGTGGAATAATTCAAAGTCAACACCTAAATATCTCTAAAACAGGATTTTTAAAATAGATATAGGTATAGATATATACATAAGTTAATTGGATGTAAAAGATATGTATAGTATAATCACATAAATCTCAAATGTTTGATGAAATGTTTTGAATTCATATTAAAGCCCTTAATGTCAGAATTCATTGTGTTTTAAATTTCACAAAAAGTTTTTTTTTATTATTTTAAAGTGAAAAGTCAAAAGGAGATTAAAGCTCCTTGTTAAGTCTTTGATATGTTTCTGAAAATGGAATGAGACTTTGGGGAAATACTTTCAAAAGGTCATTATCATTTTGCATCATTCTCTCTAAATAGACCTTCTGAGAATCAGAGAAAAGGCCATTTATTGTCAAAGATACAGTGAAATGGTAGATCTCAATAAGAAAATGGAACATTACCAAAAAAGGCTGATTCCTGCCAACCCTTGAGTATGTGGCTACTAACTATTCACAAAGCAATTCCCAAGATTCTCTGGAACTAATCATAAAGCATTTCTGAAGGCACAATTTCTACTTTATTTTAGTCAGCTGCTCTCAAATTATCTCACTGAGAAATAGAAAAATAAAGCAAAACTGAAGTCCTGGAAAATACTGCTGAGATTTTCTCCTAAATCTGTATCTTATAAGCTATATAGAAGTTTTCAGGAAAAAGGGAATTCAATTAAATTGCTATAATTTGTGCATCTGTAATAAATTTACAAAACGCTGTTCCAGAAGTAAAGGAGAGTAATTTCAGAGGAAGTTAATAAGATAATAATGTGTATTCTTGCACGACTATGATTTAGAAATAGCATGAATGTGAATAAGAAAATACCAGTCTAAAGCTTTATACTTTCAAAGGACAGTGAGAGATTATCATGTTTGAGACTCTCAGAAAGGAGAAGAAGGAATCATTTTAGCTGGATCTTTATTCAAGGAGATAACAGGACTCCTTTCTTGTCCTCTAAGACCTTGTGGTATGGACAATGTGTCCCAATTCAGGCCAATACATAAATGTCCAGTTTCTACTGGATGAAATTCAGCAAAAATTCATAGTAGTCAAAAACTTCTGTGATTGGAGTTCCCTTAAAATGAATAGCTCCCTCAGTGGGGAATAGTATATTTCCTTTATTACCAAAGGAAAAGACAAAGGGGATTCATCATGTAAAAGCAGAGGGATGTGCTTGAGCTCCAAATTTGAATTATGTCATTGTGGTTATTATTACTTTGCATAGCATGTGAGAAGGCACACTTGTAGTTACTACTCCACCCACTCTGATCAGCAGACCAAAGGACATGCAAACTATCACACTCTCCCTGAACTGTAAATTCTTGGCATAGTGTTGCTGTAAAGGTGTCGCTTAGAGCAGAGTTTAGTTAAAACTGTTAGGCATTAAATTTGACATTATGTTGAGTAGATGTGGCCTCAAATGGATAAATTTCCCAATGATTTTAAGATACTGTATAACCATAGCATAATATATAATTAGAGGAACCATTTTTATCTATGGCTTGATTTGAGGAAGCACAAAGAAAGCCCTTTAAATCAATACTATTCCACAAACTATTTCCACCCAAAAATTCTAGTGACTCAAATAGAGTCTCTGAAATACTACCACTGAATTCTCCTAGACCCAGTTAAATTATCTTTCAGTGATGTTCTGTTCAGGAAACTTTTAATTCATCAAAACTGGAAGAAATAAAATAAGCTAGCATGAAAATTGAAGGATTAGAAGAATGCATGAAGAACTGCTGGATGGCTTTTATGGGTCAAGATACAAGTGATTGAAAGCCAAGAAGTAGGCAAAATAAAGTCTAGAGATTCCTCAAACCCTGACAGTTTGAAAATGGAGAAATTATTAGAGACCACTTTCCAACTTTCAAATTAAGCAGATTTTACTTTTTCTCCAGCAGATTTTTTATTGCTTGATCTTCTCTCATTTCTAACTATTTATGACTATTTATTTCAGGTTGACAAGTGACTTTATATCATGATAAAAATAACTCTTTGACTGATAGAGATGATAGTGAAATAAAATTTTCCTAATTGCACTAATAGGGAAACTGAAGCTCCAGGACATTAAATGATTCAACCATGATTATTGCCCAGTTAGTCGGGTTTGTAAAATTTTGCATTGTACAATTTTGATTGTCTTGTTACTATACTATACCATCTCCCCACTGTAAAATGCTTGAAATCAAATAGAGAGAATTAATCTGAGGTACTTCAAAATTTGAGTTTCATAAGTAGGAGAAACTGCAAAATTCACTTAGTCTCAACTACTTGAGTTCTTACTGATGAATGGAATGAGGAGGCATAGTTATATTCAGAGGGGAAAAATGTGGCCATATGTTTTGTTTTTCTGTGTCAAATAGAGGTGAAATTTTCCAGATATAAAAGTATTACCATATACACAACACAAGTTTTTTTCCAAAATTAGGTTGAGCAAATTATACAAAATTAAAATTAAATAAATATTTAGGAAAAATATAAAGCAGGTGACTAAACCTTAAAAACTGGTGAGGGAGGTGGTAATTTTGGTGGGTGACTTAGTGACGTAGAGGATTCATGTTATTTCTTTGGACTTTGTTTCCTCATCTGAAGTGAATAAATTTAATGTTGTATATAGATACAATGATTAAAATAAGCTCCCTACATTTCTTTAAGTATCTGTACCAAGCAACAGTGAGTAAACATTTTCCATTATCCACTAATGTGATTATCTGATTGTTCAACATTAGAAACAATGCTGTGTTCCATTTTATGTTTTCTTGCAGATAATTTAATTCTATCTTGGGAATTTTCTCTGCTGGATTAATTCCATGGAAAAAATCAACAATGTAACTGAATTCATTTTTTTGTGCCTTTCTCAGAACCCAGAGATTGAAGAAGTTTGTTTTGTGGAATTTTCTTTCCTCTATACAGCCATTCTTCTGGGAAACCTCCTCATCATGCTAACAGTTTGCACTGGCAACCTTTTCAAGACTCCTATGTAATTTTTTCTCAGTTATTTGTCTTTTGTGGACATTTGTTACTCCTCAGTGACAGCTCCTAAGATGATTGTTGACTTATTAGCCAAGAGAAAAACTATCTCCTATGTGGGATGGATGTTGCAAGTTTTTGGGGGACAATTTTTTGGTTGTACTGAGATCTTCATTCTTACCATAATGACTTATGATCATTATGTGGCTATCTGTAAACCCTTACACTATATGACCATCATGGACAGGGACAGATGCAATAAAATGTTGCTGGGGACCTGGATAGGTGGGTTCTTACACTTCATTATCTAGGTAGCTCTAGTAGTCACCCTCCCCTTTGTGGACCCAATGAGATTGATCACTACATTTTTGACATCCACCCTGTGCCAAATCTTGCCTGCGCAGACACATATATTGTTGGTGCTGTCGCAACAACCAACAGTGGGGCCATCACTCTGGTAAGTTTTGTTATCCTTTTTATATCCTATACTGTCATCCTGATAACCCTGAGAAAACAGTCAACGGTAGGCAGGCGCAAAGAGTCTACCTGTTGCTCCCACATTGCTGTGGTCATCATCTTTTTTGGTCCCTGTATTTTCATGTATATGCACTCCAATATTACCTTTTCAGAGGATAAGTTGGTGGCTGTCTTTTAAACCATTAACACCCCTATGTTAAATCCCCTGATTTATACACTGAGAAATGCAGAAGTAAAGAATGCAATGAAGAAACTGTTCGGCAGGAAACATTTCTGGGAGGCTAACGGCAAATAGTTTGAAGTAATAATAATTTAAATTAATTACCTAAAATTTTCTCAGCCTTAATTACCTCACCTGCACAATGAAGACTATAATAACAATCTCACAGGCTTTTTGGAAGGAACAAATGAGAAAATAACAAAATTTACAGACACAAAATAATTTTTATCATCATTATTATTACATTCACTCTAATATTAATAATCAGATAATTTTACTAAAATAGCAGAAAGTTTATTGAAGGAAGAATATCATCAGGACTCCACTCAGCATTATTGTTTTCTCTTCCCCATTTTTGCCTTTTTGTAATTTTCTTTAGCGTGAAAGTACGCTGAGACATATTAAGCACTCATTTTATATATATTATCTGAAATATAGAATACATAAAACTAGCAGCATTCTGAACTGAAGCATTATGATATAAGTGCTCCCAAACAGAGATTCCTGAGAAAACCAAAACTAATAAGCATGGATTGAGAGGGGAGGAATGAGAAAAATGCAAAAGGAATGAAACAAGTTTAAAAGACAAAAGGCATGTTATCTTTTGGTAAATGGAAAAGACTTTTCCTTTCTCTTGAGCTCAATTTCTTTGCCCATTCAAGGACATTGGAAAAACTTAGCTTTAAGTTCCCTCTTTTAAATGTAACTCCCATCAATATGCTTCTGTTACCTGGACTTTAATTTTTACCACTACCATGTAGCCAGAATCCCTATTAATAAAACATGACTGACAGATTAATTGAAGAACTGAATATCAACTGTCACCGATGTAGAATATGTTACTGTGACTCATATCAAAAGGGCAAAAACAATTTATTGTCAGGCATCGCTGGTAACCATATTTATTCCAATGTTTGAACCAAACAGCTCCAATGAATATAGTGAGCCATTTCTCACTGCTTTGCAGACATACCTAATCAGAATTTCCATCTCTGAATTCTGAAAGACTTCTTCTGGAGAAACAAAGGTATGCCTTCTCACGTGAACTGACACTTTCCTCAGTGATAGGTTTTTCCTTTACCATAAAACACACGTGGCCTTCATTTCTCTAGCAGGTGAGCTTATCATTGACAAACACTCTGCCATTGTTCCATTGCCGTTTTCACAAATCAGATTACTCAGTTAATGTTTATGTCTATGGTTGTGGTGTGTGTATACATGTGCCTCTGAATGACGGTGAAAACATTACTCTTGTTAAGGAATATGCATTGTTAATACCTAAGAAATGTGTGCTTCTGTTGAAGAATTGAAGTCAGGAAAGATGAAAAAAAGCAAGAACTCTTGTTTAGAAGGTACACTCAAGAAATCTAAATCCTTTGCCCTGGGATCACACAAATCCATGGCTAATGTTCCAGTATGGACATTTATTACCTAGTGCCTATGGGTCTCCATTTACTCAATTTTAAAATGAAGACCACATTAGTAATTCTTCAGCTTGACTTTCAATTGGAATCACCCTGAGAGATTTTTTAACAGAACTTAGTACAAGCTATTCTGATTGCATAGGCCAGGGTTAAGAGATATATAAAAATTTGTATTTTTTAAAAGTTTCTATTTTAATTTTTATGTAGCCAGTGTACACATCTCAGGAAATATGACTTTAAATTATTGAGACTAGAACTTTTATTTTCTTAGAGTTTAAGAGGTCGGTGAGTCATTGGAATCCAAAGATCCTTACTTTATTTCTATATCTTCATCTGCTCTGCTTACCAATACAAACAGAGATGAAATTGAACTGGTCTAAAAAACAGAAATAAAGATATGTTGCCAATACCCTTCTCCTTATGTTTTTGCTCTAAAATGTTTGAAATTGGGGGATAATATTACTGATATTACAGGCCTGAGTTCCCTAAAAATGTAAAAGTTGCTAGATTCATGACTCAAAAGGCTGGAAGGGTAGCAAGTGAAATATTACTCAAGCTTCCACCAGTGATATTAAAAATTTTTTTCTCAGTTACAAAATTTTCTCATAGAAAATCTCCATAAGACAAGCTTAGAGAGTCTCCTTTTGGTTCTTTGGAAGGATATGACCTAGAATGATGAGAACTCAGACTCTCTTCACTTTTGAGGAGCAAGTCTCGTCAACACAACAATTTATTCTGTAGATGTATAATAATAACCTTGGCTTCCAGCTTTTTAACTGTCTAATTTGCTGCCAGTAGATGGGGAATTGACTTTATGAAAAAGAAGCCTTCATTAATGAAAATAAATGGCACTAGTTCTCATTTTCCAGATGAAGAAATTTATTTCATAGTATAAAACTTTGAAAATATACCTCCCTGTTCCTTCTAATTAGTGGTTATACACCTGTTCTCTGAAGCATAAAATATTTTAAACAAATTTCCCTGCAATGCTCAATCGAATGTGAAAAGATAGCTTTCATATTCCTCCATATGGCATTCTTTTAATCATTTAAACATATGCAGGAGATTAAAAAATTTCCCACATTTCAATGTCTCCAGAAATTCACTATTTCTATATTGTCTGAGTGGGAGTGCCTCATTTTGTCAATGTTTTGAAGTATCCAGAATTTACATGGTGACCAACTTTGAATACAATATGAACTTATATATTATGCAGGGGAAGAATGTGAGTTACATGTACTGTACCTGAAATCAAATGAAGGCTGTGATTATACCAAGCCATGCCCAGCCTAGATAAGGTGAACCCCAACTAATCCACAGACATATGGGCAAGTGTTAAACACTTGTAATAAGCCATGAATTTTGGATGGTCTAGTTACACAGCATTAATGAGTGGAATGATACAAGAATGGAAAGGTTAAATTGTGGAAGAGGGAATTTCAAGGCATGTTCTTGAATTTATAGAACCTCTCATATATTTATTGTGAAATACTTTGCAAGGAGCAGTGAAAAAAAAGGCAAGTTAGAGAGAATGGATATGAGGGACAGCACATAATTTTGCTTATACACATAAAAGTGAAATTCTAAATATCTAAGTGGGCAGTCAACTTATCTTCCACTTTTTCTTACATGAATAAGATATAGGAGGAGAACCACACTTAGGTTGATTCCATTTAACCTTTCTTTTGTTGATAAGTTATAGGAAGATTTTTAAGAAAAGATAATACATGCTATGTTCAAACGAAACTAAGGACACAATTTTTCACAATCATCAAACGAAAAATGATGATCTGATACAGGCATCTAGCCTAGCAAGATATTTATACTATAAGAGATGTCTCACACCCAAAAGAGTAAAATAATAGTTTATATCTAATGCACGTTCCAGCATTGGGTTGTACATTGTGTAGGGAAGAATTTTCCATAATATTTATATTACATTCCCTTTATCTCTTTCATCCACTATTTTTCCTAAGATATACTGGATTTCTCACAAGTTCAATATGCCTTTGAGATTTCTCCACTATCCTGCTTGGTATGTCATGGGTGCTAGAATAATGTTATTCTGATTTGACATTAAATATATATGGTTATTGAGTAAAGCACAGTGGTTTCACTACATTAAAGAAGAAAATAAACCAATGAAAATGAGTGATTTTTTTCTCAAAGTAAAAGATTTTACACTTACTTTCAAATTTGTATTTAGAATAGTCTAAGAGTAATGTTTGGTAAAAAATATGTGGCATATTTGGTGATGGGGATCTGTTAGGTATATCTTTTTATAGGGATGGAGTTGAGATTTTATTACTCAAAAGGTATATTTTTACACAAGCTATGATAATAATATCACATACTTATTAATTTTCCTCAACACTAATGGTTATAATTCCCACCACTGAATTCTAATTGTATCACTTTTTTGGCAAATGTAATTGCTTTTTGTAACTCTATATTCTCCAAACTTGAAACCCTATGCTTTTCATGGATTGATCACTGAGAAACATGGATGGTTCCTGGAGAACTTCCTTCTTTCTTTCTTTTTTTGTTATTAACTTTGATCTGTAGATTGCTACATTATCACAAGTTTTTTCTCATAACTTTTGGAAGTAGTTTATTCTTTTTCCACCACTAATGCATTTCATTTCTGGCTATGGATTACACCCTTCCCCAACATTGCTTCTTTTACCAGCTTTACTATATTCCTTTCCATTCCAGCTACCTGAGGAATTATTGAATTTCTCAGGCTCTGATGTTTCAATAATTTGTAATTGAATCTCTCTTACCCTGTTCCTGGAAACTTGGCACATTTGTGAACTACTGACAGTCAGTGGTTCACAAATGTGCCCCATGTACATTTCAGAGAGGGCTCAATTACATAAGTCTGTGACTCCCTGAAAGACTGATCAAAAATGTGCCTGGAGCTCAGGAGTTCATTATTTCTAATCTTGATTGAAGCATGATGCTATGAAGTGTGGGATCTTCAGTCTGCGAGATTATGAGGGATCAAACAATGCAACTCAGAATTCCCATGGAAGTTCATCCTTGTGGGGTGAATATTGAGCAGGGAAAATCAAGAGATGGGAGACAGCTAGACATATAATTCTCTTTCATTTAACCCTTTCATAGATGGTGTTAATGTGCAATATTTCTTGCCTGCCTTCTATACATGTTCATTGAGACACAGTAACTCAGTCATGTTTGATGTGAAGTTCTTGCTGGCTCTCTCACACCTTTCTTTGTATTCATGTTCTCATATATCTGTTTCAATTCATTTTACTGTCAGACCAAATTTGCAGGAATTTTATTTCCAAACAAAGTTTTAGCATACAACTTGGCCTCAGGTTTGGTTTTCCATGGAAACCAGTCAACAGCATGCATCATTAAGGGAATTTAAGAACATTTTTAACTTATACTAATTAGGAGGAATATATTTTCAACGTACTAAGCTTTTTAAAAAGTTGCATATTCAATGGATGGGCAAGAATTTTAGTAAACTGAGGAATCTTGTGGGAAGATGAATCCACCATGTATAAAAAGCTAAATATGAGATGAGCTGGCCCTCATTACTTGGTCTCAAAGTATAGACGGTATCAAATATAATAAAAAATAATAAAAAATTAAAACAGTTCTGGAAAAGATAAAAAGAATCATAACTACAAATTCTAATTAAAAACTAATTACATGGCCTCATACCCTGTAAGTCTAGTTTTTTTTTTAAACAAATAGCCAGAGAGTTTTGTGTTTGTGAACTGCTATTATTGTACCTAAGTCAAGAAAGCATGCAAAACTGAGCAGAACATCACTGTGTAAAGCCCATGCCCATATTTTCATTTCAGATTATTCTGAAAGACTCTATGAAACCTGATCATTAAATGCGTTTTGTAACATGCGTATATATATAGTTATGGAGAGAGAGAGAGAGAGAGAGAGACAGAGAGAGAGAGAGAGAGAGAAGAAAGGGGGAAAGGGTGGCAAAGAGGGAAAAGGGGAGAATAGAAAGCAGGAGAGAATGAAATAATAAAATTGCCAGTAATGTTTCAAATATATTTAAGCCCAAATTCAAATTTAAACAACCATATCCAAAATATTAAGTAATGAATACATTCAATTAATGATTTATTCATAATTAAAAAGTGATAGATCCTCTGTCTTGATCAAGAATTTTTAAGGATTGTCACAGTCAAAAGGAGTTTTACCGAGAAGGAAAATTGTATCATAATTAAAGAAATATATTTGACTATCTTTAGAGACCCTTCCAGGGAATATATGGGAGAAATTTTCTCATAGAATTTAACAAGAGTATGATCTTCTTTAGGTAGTCTGGATTCAATCACCCAATCATATGCTTTACTTAACAAATTTAAACAGACATACTTTTTTTTATCTATCCTAAAAATCTCATCCAACTCTAGTTTTCACTTTTTTTTCCTACACAAGTCTTCTATCAGAAGATAATTAGAAGAAATTTAACATGACCTGTATCCATCATTGCATGATCATTCAGAATGCTTCCATTGCCCCCAAATACCCACTCATCTATCTTATCTATTCCTCCCTCACCCTCAGCTTGGGACCCAAGGAGACCACCAAGCTTCACTCCTTGAAGGACAAGAATCTTAGATACTTGCAACAATGCTGAGGGTTGGACACATAAATCTGTCCTCCCCCATTAGGAACTTCCCATGCTCTCAAAAGACAACCCCCTCTGTTTCAGAACATATACAGACTCTGAAGCATGGGAGTCTAACTCCTTCCTGCTCATTATGTGGGTCTCCCCGCACTGATAAAGCACCTTGTGACAAAATGAAGAATCACACATTATCTAGAAGACTGTCCCAGGTGCGCCCTGTCCCAAATGCCCCCCCAATTCAATGCCCCAAACCAGTAACACTTCCTTGTAATATTGCCAATAGAGTTTTCTCAACATTGTAATTTCACCCATGTAAACACCTATCCCTAGTGTTTACCTATTCCCTCCCCCAAACCGCCTCCAGATTCTTGGACCATCCAACAAATACTCCTAACCCTACTCCCCTGTTAAGCTTGCACTGCTCAACCCAATAATATCCCTAGAACACTGTCATATTTTTTCACTGTGCAACTACTCACTTCCACATTATTATAGATTTTACCCATATGGGTGTTGGCTCACAACCTTCTTCTCCCTTCCTATTTCCTGCAACCTATCTTCCAGACTCTAGCTGTCTGAGTTAGCTGGTATCACTTAATTCATATAAGAGAGTTCATGTAATATTTGTCCTTCAATGCCTGGCTTGCTTCACTCAAAATAAGGTTCTCAAGATTCATCCATGTTATTCCATATGTTGTACTGTATTCCTTCTTACAGCTGAGTAATATTCCATTGTATGTATATACCACATTTTGTTTATCCATTCATCTGTTGATGGACATTTGGGTTGATTACAACTTTTGGCAATAGTGAATAATGCCGTTATGAACATTGGTTTGCATATATCTGCTCATGTCCTTGCTTTCAGTTCTTCTGGGTATATATCCAGCAGTGGAATTGCTGGGTCATATTGCAGATCTATATTTAGTTTTTTGAAGAACCACCAAACTGTCCTCTGCAATGGCAGGACCATTCTACATTCCCACCAACAGTGGACGAGGGTTCTCATTCCTCCACATCCTTTCCAACACTTGTAAGTCCTCTGTTTTTTTAATGGCCACCAGTCTAATGAGTCTAAGATGGTATCTCATTGTAGTTTTGATTTGCATTTCCCTAATAGGTAATGATGTTGAGCATCTTTGCATGTGCTTTTAAGTCATTTGCATTTCTTCTTTGGAGAAATGTCTGTTCAAATTGCTTGCTTATTTTTTAAAATGGGTTGTTTGTCTTTTTATTTTCAAGATATAAGATTTCTTTATATATGTTGGATATTAGGCTCCTATCAGATATATGGTTACCAAATATTTCACTTTCTTGACAAACTCCTTTGAGGTGCAAAAGATTTTAATTTTTTTAAATCTATTTTTTCTTTAGCTACTCATGCTTTGGGTATGAAGTTCTTCAAGCCATTTCCTATTACAAGGTACTTTAGATGTTTCCATACATTATCTTCCAAGGTCTTTAAGGTCTTGGCTCTTATATTTAGGTCTTTAATCCATCTTGAGTTGATTTTTGTATAAGGTATGAGATGATGTTCCTCTCTCATTCTTTTGGATATGGATATCCAGTTTTACAAGCACCATTTGTTGAGGGGGCCATTTTCTCCCAGTTAAGTGGGCTTGGTGGCCTTGTCAAATATCAGATAACTATTTATGTGAGGATCTATATCAGAACTCTCAATTTGGTTCCATTGGTCAGTTTGTTGGTTCTTGTGCAAATACCATGCAGTTTTCTCCACTGTATGTGATTAATTCAGTTTCTTTTTTTTTTTCTTTCAATATGTCTTTGGCTGTTCAGGGTCTCTTGCCTTTCTAAATAAATTTTATAGTTAGTTTTTCCAATTCAGTAAAAAATGCTGTGTTGATTTTTATTGGGATTGCATTAAATCTGCACATTGGTTTGGGTTAGATAGACATCTTAATGATGTTTAGTCTTCCTATCCTTGAACAGGGAATATACTCCCACTTATTTAACTCTTTTGATTTCCTTTAACTGCACTGTGTAGTTTTCTGTGTATAAGTCATTTACAGCTTTTGTTAAGTTTATTCCTAGGTAACTTAATTTTTTTCTTACTTTTGTAAATGGCATTTTTTCTTGATTTCCTCCTCAGCATTGCCACAGTGGGTGGAGATTCAAACAACAACAGAAAGATTATTGAGTTCCCATCCTGGGGAGCTCTAATGGAACTTCCTTTAATGAAACAGCAACAATCTCCCAAGTGCAGGGGCAATGACTAGTGATGAAGGATGGTCCCTTGATTCGATTTTGATTTGATGACTATGCTTGAGAGCCTTTTGCTCTTGAAATTGCAATTTAGCCTAGTGTTGGAGAGTGCCTAAGAGTTGCCTCCTGAGAGTCTCCTTGTTTTTCATACATAGTCTCTCTCTAAGCCCATCTCAGCATATAAATGCATTACCTTCCCTCCAGCTTGAGACATAACTCCAGGGGATAAGCGTCCCTGGCACTGAGGAATTACTACCAAGCACAAGCTGGAGATGCAACTGGAAAAAGTCCTTGTATAAAAGTGAGGGTAGATAAAGACAAATGAGTGTATATGGGTAAGAGATTTCAAAGTGAGTTGGGAAGTCATCAGAGAGGTAACGCTTATGCATGTCTCAGCAGGATCTCATAGACGGCTAAGGTAGATACTACCCCAAATAGTGGGGATCCTGAGGGCTCTGGAGACACACAGGACCTACAGTCATGGCAGATTGCTCCAGAATTTGGTGCCTTGCCAGTGGGCCCCTCTTTGGAGTTTGTGCTCCTGAGTGTGACAGAGTTGGCCTTAGATGTGACTTCACCACACATGCCTCTTCTGTACCCTTTTTTTGAACCTATTCTTGGTGTTGGAGTTGGTAGGTATATATCCAAAAGACTTTAATCTCTGGGCTGTCCATGTGCCAGGTGGGCCCTGAAATTCAACAGTGTTGCAATACCTACTCTCCAGTTTATTGGACTCACACAGGACAACTAACAAAAGATGATGTACAACGACCAGCCCAAAGAACCAAGAGAGTGTATAACTGCAATCAAGAAAGTCCCATCCATCTTTCCCATGGGATCAAAGCTTACTCTCAATTAGAAGTGGAATGGGCAACACCATCCCAGAATCCTCAGGATTGGGAAACGAATTATTGACTAATGTAGATTTTATGTTATTCTATTATAGACTTATTTTGATTCTAGCAATGGAAGAAACTATAGCTTTCATATGGAGGCAGTTGCCACTAAAGGTTCTGAGGGCAGGGAGAAGGAAATACAGGTGAAATATGGAGTTTTTTGGAGTATAGGGAATTTTTCTGAATGACATTACAATGACAGTTACGGGCCATTACATATCTTGGCATAACCTACAAAATTGTGCAGAAGAAAGTGTAAACTGCAATGTAAATTATAATCCATGCTTAGTGGCAATGATCTAAAATGTTTTCATCAATTGTAATGAATGCCCCACACTAATGAAAGATGTTGTTAATGTTGGAAAATGTGGGAGATGTATGAAGCGGAGCATACGGAAATCACCAATATTTTTATGTAGTGTTTATGTATTCTAAAAAACTTTAAAAAATTAAATTAAAAAAAACAAAAACAAAATGTATCCATCCTTTTAAAAAATGATAATTAGAGAGGGCCCATCCTCCACTGGAGGCACAAAAAGCCATATGAGCTATTCCAAGGTTGGATTGGAAGTTCCATTTCACAAAAATTGGGGAAGAAGAGACACTTGGGCACCAACTTCAGTTTCTGATTAGTAAATTCAGTGGGCTAAAGTATAATTCTAAGAACAGCTGAAGTTTGAACCTGTCCAAGTCAGAAAGAGGTCGGTAGCCACACCCTTCACTTTGTGCCTGACACAAAGCAGGGCTGACTGAAAATCACAGTGCTGATAGGGACAAGCTTCTTTCCATGTAGATAAGACTGTAACACTAATATAAGCCCCAGGCCCACCTCAGGCAGAGTGGAAGCTGGGGGAGCTGTGCCAGCCGCTCTGAAAAATTACAGGCCACACAAAGGAGGCTGGTGATCACCCAACTTTGGCAGTGCAAGCCACCCCACGAGCTATTCTCTGGAAGAAATTGGAAGCTTCATCTCCCAAAAAGAGCAGAGAAAGAGATGGTTGGCCACCAATTTCAGCTACTGATTAGTATATTTGGCTGGTTAAAGTATAAACTTAAGAACAGATAAAGTTTGAACTTTTCTAAGTCAGAAACAGGCTGGTAGCCACCAGTTTTACTCCACCCACAGCATGAGGGGTATCTCGGCTGACTGAAAATCACAGTGATAGTAAACACCAGTTTCATTCACCCAGATTGGCTGGCAGCTCTAGCCTAGGATTCAGCACCATTTATAAAGGGAGGAAGATGGTGGACCAAGCATCAGCCTAACCAAGTACCTGCAGGTACATTTGGCTAGCAGTGACTGAATAATCAGAAGTAGACAAAGGGCAACTGCTGTCACCTTGAACCTGCACTGTATAGATTCCTGCCCACACATGCAGCTCCATCCCCACCCCAGGCAAGGAAGAAAGGGGCATTAAGCTTCAGCAGTCTCTCTGGGAACTACAGTCAAAGCCTGAATGACTTGGATTATTCCACATAGCTGTGGTTCTCTCTCCCTATCCCTGGAAAAGGAGAAAGTTGGGAGAAGTTCATTGGTCCTTGGGGCTATGAGCGCAGCTTGAGCCTCCACAGATTATAGCACCAACTACATCCTTGGTTACTAAGACACAACTGGCAAGGGAGAAAAGGTAGGAATCCTTAAACTAAAGAGAAAAACTGCACCTAGATTAAATACTCTAGTAAGCCAGATGCCAAGACACCAACAAAAAATTAAAATCCACGCCAACTGGAAGATATAGCCCAATTAAAGGAACAAGGTAAGACTCCAGATAATACAAAGGTGCTGCAACAAGTAATAAAAGATGTCCAAACAAATCTCCTTAATAAATCCAATGAGATGGCTAAAGAAAATAAGGATACTAAGAAGACACTGGATGAACATAAATACGAATTTGAAAGCATACATAGAAAAATGTCAGATCTTATGAGAATGAAAGTTGCAATAAATGAAATAAAAAATATATACTGGAATCATGTAATAGCAGTTTCAGGAGGCAGAAGAAAGGATTGGTGAGCTTGCAAAAATGGTCTCTAAAAGTGAACATACAGAAGAACAGATGAAAAAAAGATTGTAAAAACATGCATGAAGTCTCAGGGAACTATACAAAAGCAAGAGACGTGCAAATATACATGTCGTGGGTGTCCTAGAAGGAGAAGAGTAGGGAAAGGGGCAGAAGGAATGTTTGAAGAAATAATGCTAGAAAATTTCCCAACCCCATTGAAATACATAGATATGCATGTCCAAAAGGCACATTGTACTCCCATCCAAAAACAATTTGAATAGACTGACTCTGAGACAATACTAATCAGAATGTCAAATGCCAAAGACAAAGAGAGCAGCAATAGAAAAGCAATGCATAACATATGAGATACCCACTCAGATTAAGTGCTGATTTCTCACCAGAAACCATGGAGGCAAGAAGACAGTGGCATGAAATATTTAAGAGACTTCAAAAGCAAAACTTCCAGCCAAGAATCTTCTATCCAGCAAGATTGTCTTTCAAAAATGAGGGTGAGTTTAGAATATGCACAGATAAACAGAAACTGAGAGAGTTTGTAACCAAGAGACCTGCTTTGAAGGAAATACTAAAGGGTGTGCTACAGCCTGAGAAGAAAAGGCAGAAGATAGAGACCTGGAAGAGAATCTAGAAATGAAGATTATATCAATAAAAGTAACTAAAAATGTCAAAAGAGTGGTGAAAATAAAATATGATAGATAAAACCCAAATATTCAGGAATAAACTTAACCAACAATTTAAAACACTTGTATTCAGAAAACTACAACTCATTGTTAAAAGAAATTTTAAAAAAGACGTAAATATTTGAAAGAACATTCCATACTCATGGATTGGAATATTAAATATCATTAAGATGTCAATTTTACTCAAATTGATAAACAGATTCAATGCAATCCTGATAAAAATTCCACCAGCATTTTTAAAAATAAATGGAAAATATGATTATCAAGTTTATTTGGAAGGGTAAGGGGTCCTGAATAGCCAGAAACATCTTAAGTAGGAAAAGCAAAGTTGGAGGACTCTCATTTCCAGACTTTAAGTATTACTTAGCTACAGTGGTAAAAACATCATGATACTTGCATAAAGACAGACACATAGACCAATGGAACCAAATTGATGTTTGAGAACCACATCTATGGTCAAGTGATTTTTGACTAGCCTGCCAAACCTACCCAGCTTGGGCAGAACAGTCCATTCAGCAAATGGTGCTGAAAAAACTGGATATCCATATCGAAAGAAGGAAAGATGACCCCTATCTCTCACCTTATACAGAAATTAATTCAAAATGAATTAAAAACCTACATATAAAGCCAGAATCATAAAGATTCTATATAAAAATATCTTCAAGACCTGGTGGTGGGTGGTCAATTCTTAAAGGAGTTAAGAGGAGGACTGAAATGGACTACTGATAATTCAAGTATGTAGAAGTTTTAATTAGGTTTACTTTAAAAATGTGGAAATGTGCAGATTTGATGGTAACACATTATAGTGAGTAACAGCTGGTTTATAAATGTGGATGTGGCTGAAAATGGTAGTCTAGGGATGTAACAGTTGACAGAAACCTAGAATAATCTAGGGACTGAATAGAGTAGTAAACCCAGAGGTGGATGAGAATTATGGTTGATACAAGAGTTTTTATGTGAGCTAGAGCAGATCTATATCACTATTGCTGGGTGGTAGGAATGTGGAGAAGCATGAAAAAAAATACAACTGGAGTGACCTATGGACTGTGGTTAACAGTAATAATGTATTATTCTTGCATCTATGCCAAAGACGTATTGTGTTGATAATGGGGGAGTATGGAAAATGTGTGCCAAAACTATGCTATAGACCTGGCATTATTCGAAATACATTATCTGATAATCAGTAACAAGTGTTCCACCACACTATGCTGTGTTGATAGAGGGGTGTTGTTTGGGAATTCTTCATATATCTATGATTTTTTGGTAAGTTTACAACTTCTGTCATAAAAATATATAAAAAATAGTAATATGGTGGTTTGGGGGAAAAATACACCAAATGTAACATAAGGACTATAATTAGTATTAAGATTTTGACAATATTCTTTCACAATTTGTAACAAATATTTCATGACAATGCAAATTGTTGGTGTATGGTTGATGTATGAGACCCCTGTATGATGTAATGAATGTTTGTTTTCTAAGTTCACAACTTTTACTATGCACTTATTGTTAATGTATGTTCATTTATAAATGATATAAAAATATTAATCATAATAGGGTGGGTTGGGAGAAAATACTTTGGTTAGTAGTATATTTGAGGATGCTCTTAAACATTAGATAAAAATGTTTAACAACAGTGCAAGGTATTGGTGGTAGGGAGAGTTATAAGAGCTCTGTATGATGCTACGTATATTTGTTTTGTAAGCTCACAACTATTGTTATATATTTATTGTATGTTCATGTATGAGTGATATACTTCAATAATTAAAAAAAAGATTATTAGATTATTATTTCAAAACTAACATTTAGGGAGATTTTATTCTTAGTAAAAATTCTGAATTTATCACAAATGCTTGTGTTAACTTAATTAAAACTTTATTATAATGTTTTTAATGTCATCATAATTTGTTAATTTTTTATTGAAAAATATTTTTCAAACCTGTGGAATTCCTAAGACACATGGACATTCTATAAGATACTGAATATTTGTAGTTTTCATTTTGATGATAATAGAAATAATTAATTTAAGCATACTTTCGATCAAGTTGTGCCAGTATGAGTATTTGCATTTGTGATTCAGTCGCATTGGCACTAAGTATTTATCTTAAATGGAGACTCCTCAGCTGGCACTGAACTTTTCACTGGGGTTTCCAGACATCCCAGACAATTAAATGGAGCCAGGCATACTGGTCACCTGACACTACACCATTTCATGTCTATAGTTAAAGCATAATTATTAGTAACACCTCCTTTTATGGTCAATGCTCTTCAGGTTGGATAATAAATTATACGTCTGACTTGCTTTTTACAATAATAACTTTTCATTGCTAAGTGAGAAGGACTTGCAGGAAAGCATATATATATATAGCACATATTACTATAATTATTGAAATTTTTTGGTATTTTAAAATGAGCTCATTAAAATAACTTTAGGAATGTCTTCTGAATTTTTCCATCTATTTCTTTAAAAAATTATATGTTTATTATTTAGACCCTATATAAATAATTTTTGGTCTTTATTTTGTTGCAATGTAAACACAAAAGCATGGGATAATTCCTAAATATATTTCTGAATTTCTGATGCCCCCTTTTTTAAATTTTGATGAGAAATACAGGAAAGATCATATGTATTATGGGCTTTTAAACCTGAGATGATTGGTATTCAAGTAACTTATGTATGTTTGGAGATTCATTCATGAAAGCAAAGTATAGAAAGATGGGCACCAGTTAGTGACCTAGTAATAAAATCCAAAGAAAAAATATAAAGGAAGAGTGAAACAAGATATTAACAAGGAAGGAATGACTAAAAATGTCAGGGAACAATGTAAGAAACACAGATAAACAGAGAAAAATTAGCTCAAGGTAAATTATAATATTAATATACTGATGCTAGTGGCTATATTTATTTTTTCTTATAGCAGAGTTCACAATTTAATTAACTTGAGATAAAGCAAACATCATTTAAACAGTGTGTAATGAATAGCAGAATGCTTTTCAGATCAATTGCTTTCTAATCAAAAATGTTTTCTGGCACCACACTTCCCTTTAGGCATTCTTCGTTTCCAAGTCTCAGCATGGACATAAGAGGGTTGAACATGGGAACAATGATGGTGTAGAAAAGAGCAAACACTTTATCTTCTGGAAAAGTTGTGTTTGGTCTAATGTAAATAAGGAGAACAGGCACAAAGAACAGAACCACTGTTATGTGAAACTTCAAGTAGAAAAGTCGAAAGAGCTTTGCTATGCTTTCTGCAGGGTAAACCCTGATGGTGTATAATGTAAAAAAGTAAGATATCATCAAGACAACAAATATCACCAAACCCATCATGCCCAAATTGGCAATGACTAGGATTCCCACTCTGTCTGTTTCAATGTAAGCCAGTTTCAGCAAAAGATACATATCACAGTAGTAGTGATCTATCTAACTGCAGCCATGAAGGGCAAATTGATGGAGAGGGGACACTAGACAGAGGAATGCAGAAATGCCCCAGCACAGCAAGCAATGACCAGGGCAACACATCTCTGCCTTCTCATGATGACAGCATAGTACAGGGGCTTGCAGATGGCCACATAGCAGTGATAAGCCATCACTGTAAGGATGAAGACCTCACTGCTGTCAAACAAGAGCATGGTAAAGACCTTTGCCATGCAGCTTGTATAAGAAATTGTGTTTCTTTCTGTCACCAAGTCTGCAATTAGCTTGGGTATCACCTTTGAGATATAATATACATCTGAGAGAGCAAGGTAATTAAGGAAGAAATACATAGGCTGGTCAATAAGCAGACTGCATGTCATAGAAATCATTATGTGCAACCATCCCATCCAAATATCTATATAACAAAATAAGAATAATAGAAAACACGAAAATTTAATTTTCTTTTTCTGGGGAATTCCCAATAACTGTAATAAATTCAGTGACACTATTGGTGGTTTCCATGCTCCAATGCAGTTAAATACTCAAAAGATTTACCTGAAAAAAATAACATGTCAACATCAGAAATATTAATACGCATGGTGTGAATCAGAGTGAGAATTGCAGAAATAAATTATTTTATTTAATCATCCATTCTATAGTGTATATTAAAGTAATTAATGCTAAACCTTATATGAAAATGCTGATCATATATATAAGATTATTTTGGAAAGGGAAAGAGAAAGATTTTAATAGTTGCATTTTCTGAGGGAAAGAAACAAAATGTGCATCCACTCTGTCGATGGGATGCAAAGGCAAGTTTAGTTAAAATGCATTTCTTGTCCTGGTGTATTTAGCCTTCCTGATAGCCAGCATTAGGGTAAAATGAGTGCAGGGAGTTGTACGTGAATACAGGATAGGATGCTGTCTTTTTTTAAAATCTTGATATTTTGCTTATTGTGTCATTTTGCAATATTTTTAAATATTATTTATCTTGATTATTAAGTTCTTTGTACTCAATATGAGTATCTCATTAGCATCATCCAATGTCTTAATTCTGGGTTGGAAAACATTATATATTTAACAATATTATTAAAAAATAAAAATGAAAGCTGTGATATTTCTTTTGATTTATGTAAAAGATTAAATACTAAAAATAATAACTGTATAGATAAAATTGAAAATCGAAGGATCTCTGTAAGGTGAGTCTAGAACAATGCACAGTTTTGACTGGCTGATGGCATACTTTGGACTTCAATTATTTATTTTTTTAATAAACAAAAGATTACATGGATTGATGAAAAATTTATGATTTCCTTTTTTTTTCTGTTACTGTTAAGGGTGACTGAATTATTTTTTTTAGAAATAATTTTTTCATAAATTGTCAAAAATTATTTTTCAGAATATGACTTGTATTAGTATTTCTATAATCAGATAAATCATAGAAGTTATTTTATAGAAATAATCTGAGTTTATATCATGGATGCATTCTATTATAATTAATTTCCCAATAAGTGTTCATAGTTTTAAGTACACCTTTACTCCTTTCCAAATGTTTAAGTTCATTTTAATACTTTGCTCATATACTCCTGAAAAACCTGATTCTTATAGGAAGCATGTCATAAATTGCACTTAGAAAATTCTATTAATTAAGGAAATTAGAATTTACATTACCAAATCTGTATTTTTTTCTAATATTCTTTTTTCTTAAGAATAGATTCCCAAGATCCTAAATTTCATGTTTAGCTGAATTATACAGAGAGCTTGGTAACAAGAGATATAAACAATAGTTTCACACTAACACAAATTCACCAGGTATGTCTATAGCCAGGTTTCTTGACTTCATAATCCCTCCTATTCTTAACCTGTTCACTAAAATATAATACAATTGCCTTCTGTATAACACACAGGGCTTTTCAAAGGCTGAAATCAACTGCAAGAAATAAGAGCTTCCAAATATTGATTGCAAAATAAAGACAAAATTATTTATTCAACAAATATTTTTAGTTTCTACTATGTAACATGCACCATGCTAGGCAGCGGAAACAGACTTTTGGGCTTTTTAGTGGAAAGTCTTGCCACTCATGGTGGTTACATTACAAAATCAAAAGACATTTCAAAAAAAAAAAATTCCATTATTTCATCTGCTCAAATTTAGCATGAATTAGGGTAATATTATATAACTACGCACTACTTGTTACAAAGATTTATACAGTAAATCTATGGAAAACCATAGAAAACCAATATAAAACTATAAGTTACATTTCTTAAGGGGTTCAATCATCATTTCTCCCCTAATTCTGCACAAAGCCTATGAAAATCCTGGAAGGTACATTCAACGTGCTTATGTAGGAAGCATTAACCTCACTAGATTATTCCAAACAGGAAGACTTTTAGTTCAAACTAATCATCTTTCTTTCAAAGTATTAGATTAGAATATGTAAAACTTGTATTTTAAATTGGAAACTGCCTCTGCTATTATTATTTCTTAAGTCTTGGGATTCAGTCCTTCACTACATTCTTAAAAAAAAAAAAAGTTTTGTTAATAATTGACTCCTTTATTTTTTAGTATGTTTGAAGAATATATGGGGTAACATACTAGTTGTTCCCTTTCTATTTGCACCCAATAAATAATTTAGGACAGGGCACCTATTGAGGGATTTTACTTCAGGCCCTCACCTACACGAAGTCCTTTCTCATTCTGAATAACCAAGTGTCATAATAACAGCGCTCACACTGGTCTCCGTGAGTTCGACAAAGGTATTCTGTGTCTATTTTAATTATTCTTTGGGCCTTTGCAAGTCATTCCATATACCATGGCAGAACAAAGCCTCGAAATTGTCAGTTCCTTTAATTTCACCCATGCTCAAAAGACACTTGCTGCTCTATCTCTAGCAAGCTTTCCTTGACTCTTTAAACCTATGGAAATCTATGTCTCCTTTAACAATCACTAAAATACTTCCAAATATCTCCTCATTGACACTTTCAACAGTCAAAAATTAATTCTTATTTAATTTCTGTGAGGCAGTTTTTCAGACAGTCAGTAACAGCACCTTGTATTCTTCTTGTCATTCATAATTTGGTCAAATTGTCAGTGCATAGTCTTTGAATTCAGACAACAGACCAGAAAAGAGTCATGGTCATATAATCTGGGGCAAGATAATAAATTTACCTGACAATCATTTCTCTTCTTTAATTTGTGCATTTTTACTATCAATGTCCCACAGCTGTGTATGTTAATTTAATAAACATGGATATAGTGTGAAATAGGCATCAATCTCTTCTTTTCTAATTGCCTTCCCTTACATTGTTATTTATACATTACATATCTGATATATAGTAGCCAAAATAGTAAATAAAAGTACATTGAAGATTAGCATAAAAATGAAAGCTATTATAATTAATATCAAGTTGACTGTAATTATTTGAGACTGAAAAGGGAAATAAAACTAATAATAGTGAATATTTATTTAGTGCTTACCATCTCCTAAATGCAATTCTCATCATTTTTCACATAGTCACTTATATAATACTTACAAAAACCCAGCAATCTTCTTGGCCCTGTTTTGCAAATGAGAGAATCAAATAGTCTTTACAATTTGGATAAATACTGATTGATATACAGTTGATATTTTAAGGTGTATTTTAACTCTTTTCTTACTATCTGGACACTGAAAATATATTTCCATGTCCAAATATTTCTTGAAATTGCTCTAGGAAAATATTTCTTTTTATGTTTTCCCTGGAACCCAAGTTTTCTCACCCAAGAAACTTCTTTCCACACAGCTTTGAAGTTTTCACCTGTTGCAGAACTAATCTTATTTTTTCTCTTTATTGTTCACCTCATTCTCTTTTTCACCCATTAAATTATTCAGATTGATTTCCAGGTTAAAGTGTTCTAAATCCATAACATTCCATGTACTTAATTGACCGTGCATACATATCATATGTAGAGTAGCAAAAGAGGAAGGGAAAAGCAATATATATCTACTCTTGTTCATTTCGTTAATTTCTTCTGAATTGTGCCTCTTTTTCTCTCCATTTATATTTTATTCTTTTGCATAAAATATATAACACTCACTTGATTTATCTATCAATTTACTTTTCTCTAATAAAACCATATATGACATTGAATAGAATAGCTATTATTTCCTTCATGAATTTTCTTACATCATAAAAATATCTGCTTCATTTTGAAATCTTCCAATGGATATAGAACTAATCATTCACAGCAATTTTTAAGATAATTGGGTGTTATTATTAAAAATTATTATTGTTTTTAGGATTAAATAAGACATAAGTCTGAGCAGGACTTTTAAAATTACTGCTTCCATAATTTACTTGGCTGCCTTGTGTTTGCTATTTTATTTTTTAAAGTTGAATTAAAGTTTTTAAAACATTTTCAAAAGCTTGAAGGAAAGAAAGAAAATACACATTCAAAAGAAATAAAGTCAGCATATTTATAGAGAAAAATGCAATTATCTTATATAAGAAATTTTTAATTCAATTTGAAAATAATATTTGTTTCTCATAGATTAGCTAGATTTTTACTTATCAGGTGATGAATTCATTAGAAAAATTCATTTAACTCTCAATTAAATGTAGTTTTCATTGTTTAGTTTGCAGTCAGAATCAATGTTTAACTTCATGGCTAAAGATTAATGAATTTCAACATGCATTGAGGGTCTTCTGGTTGTAGGACTTTCCTGTTTTTTGTTTTTGTTTTCTTTTTTTTTCTGCAGAAAGAAGCAGTCTCTCCTGATATTTGCAATATCATTACTGACATTTATGTTCATTATTTTTCCTACCCAATAGTTGAATATCAATTGCAGTCTCAAGGGAGAAAACATACATATATGTTTTCTGCTTAATTTCCTAGTGGCATTTAAGTTGGTTTACCTCAGATATTATAACCCCAAACTTACATCTCACTCTTCTGTGGATTGAAAGACTTCCCAAAAGAAAAAAATTGTTAAATATATTGTTTAAAATTGTGAAAACCATTTCAAGTCTTTAAGGAGTAGTTATATCAAAATGGATAATCCTTTATATGCTGTGAAGTTTGAACACAAACCAAGGGCCCTACTTCCATTCAGTCTTATGACATCAAAATGCATGTACTTTATGTTGTAAAAAAAAATTTAATGAACCAGAAGGGTGCAAGTTCTGAGCTTAGACAAAATAGGAAATGCCAAAAAAATCTAAGGCAAGGAAATTGGACCCAGATTTTAAATTTTGGTTTGTTTAAGAATAAGTTGTTTATAATATTTCTCATGGGTTAATTCAAATCTTCCCTACCTCCTACTCTAGGCCCTGCAGTGGCAACCAGTTCTGCACATGATTTTACCTTCCAGTGCAGGTACAAATTTACTGCACATCCCCTCACAAATAGAAAAATAATGATTTTTGTTAAACAAAAATTTTCAAGCTTTCCTCTAAATTAATGTTCTTTTGTGGTTCAGGCAAAAAATGAAATAGGTAAAGAAATGATTAAAATAGCTAGAAAATACTTCATAACTAAGGTAAAACTTCAGTTTCACAGTTAAAACTTCAGTTGAGGTAATTATACAAAGCACAATTTAGGAATCTCCTACTTTGTTGAAACAGTATGAGCAAAGAAATGTGGAAGAATTGAATTGTCTGAAAATGATGCCTGCGTTATGGTCATGAGTAGATAATGAGTGTAAACATATGAAAGAAAAGGGAAAAGACTGGTTTTATTAGAAATCACAGTCTGAATGACGCCCCCCAAAACATATAAACTAGTTATTGCTTTCTCTAAAACAAATATTTTTTTTTATAAATTCAAGAACATAAACATTTATATTTTGAGAGAAAACTCTATAATGCTTATTCTACACAATTTATCCTGATATTTGAATAGAATTTTACTTATTTTCATATTCTGCTTGTCCTTATAACATAGACAATGCAATTATAAGTATCCTAAATTTATAAATGAAGAAAAAGGAAAGATAAATAATATGCTCTAGCTTATAATTGAGTTGGGAAGATTCAAAACAAGGTCTTCTGTTTACTTGACTTTAATTTCAACTACTTCTCCAGCTTATTGATTATCAGTCCTTAATGGTGATCCCATGCATAGCATATATTGTTTTGCCAAGACTTCCCTGTTCCTGGATTCCTTCATTGGAATCAGTGGTAACTGTGATGCCACCACATGTCACAGGGCATTACCATCAATTTCTACAGCAATGAGGAACTTATTGCTAACTAAAACCTACAATTATATAATATGGATCTGCTTACTAGGTCATTTCTGATGTTAAATATCTTAACCTAGGAGTCCCATGAAAAGGAAATTGAGCAAAAGCTTATGAGCTAAAATTCAATAGGGAGAGAAAATATAAAGAAGGCAAGGATGAGGAGAGAAAAAAAATAATAGTGTGAATTTTCCAACTGGCCTCTGTTGGTATTAGGATAAATGTTTCATCCATCATGTTGGATTGTCTTGAGCATCTGTATAGATCACTATGTCTCAGGCAATCAGGAGAAGAGAGAATTTCCACTGGTGCCATTTTCCATAAGTCAGAGTTTTCTCTACAGTTCTAAAATCCTCTCACATCTCTATTCTATATGAAGGGCACTAAACCACAGTATCTCAGCTATGCTCACTGAGATGCAGTGGAGGCAAATGATGGGCCTTGGGATTTGCAATTACTTTGGAGCCTGAATGGTAAGGGGGGAATATGTAACTATAAGGATTGTGACATTGGTATCAGAAGCCTAAAATAAAGGATATGGTAGTCATGTTTGGCCTACAGCAACTAAAGAAATGCTTTGAAAGCCATGGGTCTCCATAGCTCAGTTGGAGCTATGTTGTACAGAATCCAAAAAGTAGATCATGTTGAAAATCAGACCCAGAATTGGAGGTAAGGATGGCAGGACTATACAGGAGACTGAACACAAAAACTCTAGAGTCTCTTATGTCAACTGAACCCTGGAAAAACAGGGTGCTGAAATAGTGATATTACAGATTGATTTGAGAATCATGAACACCAAAATTCCCTGAAAGCTCTAGATGAACAGCACATGTCTCCCCCTCTTTTCAAGAGGAGAATGGATTCTTTTTGTTTGGAGGTGACAGAATAAACTCACCTGAAGCCGTTTCATTGCAAAATAATGCTTATTTTCTTAAGAATTGATATATTCTCATCATGCCTCATTGCTTTTAGGCCAATAGCAAGGGTCAGGTCTCAGCACTGCCCCAGTGGAGGCTCCACACATTTCAAGTCTAAAAATCCAGACATTTCACCAGAGTTTATTATGTATTGTTCTATTTCCAGCTATTGTGATTGACAATCAGTGGATATCAGTGGGTGATCAATACACATCTGAATCATTTTGTCTTTCTTAAATTCAAGTTGATTTTCTGAAGCATTTGATGCTTCTCCACCTTCTTAAATTCAAGTTTATTTTCTCAAATTTCTCATTTGATTAATGTTTCTCAACTTCTAGAATTCCTCTTACATGTATATGCTCTTTCTTCCCAATGGCTTTGAATCAACACAAATTATTCTTTTAATATTTTACATTGATTTCTGGGTCAATTTAGCAGTTAATTATATAATTCACTAAATTTTATCAGCACAATATCTGCTTTTCAAAAATATCCTTGTGTTTTATAATTTTAGTTGTAAATATATTTTAAAAATAGTAATGTATATGTATTTGTGTGTACATATATTTCTATTTCTGTTTCTATAACTATCTATCTATATTTATATATAGAGAGATACACTCCAACTAAAATGAAATAATTTATAGCAAAAAATGGTTAAGATATTAAATACCACCAGTACCTTCAAAGTGTCTTGAAAGACAATTCCCCAATGTATTCCCTCCCTCTCATTCAAAAGTAAATAATTCCTGAATTATGCATTAATAAATCTCATATTTAATTTTACATTGATTGAATTAATACATATCCTGAAACAATATATTTTCTAATTCTACTTGTTTTTAACCTGGAATTAACTGTGAATGACTTCTTTCCCTTAGAATTATATTTTTGAGTTTCATGTATCTGATGCATATGTTTACTTAACTCATTTTCCTTGGTAGTGTTTCTTTCTTTGAATAACATACTATTTATTTACTTATTCATCTATTATTATACCAATGATTTGTCTCCCATGATCTTTCCTTTCTTTATTTTTGTTATTATTTTGCTAATATGAACAAGACTGCTATAAATATTTTTGAAATTGTCTCAGTGGAAATCTATGTGTATTTCTAGATGTATATAAATAGTATTTGAATTTCTGAGTCATAGGAAATGTATACATTAAATGTAATATTTAATGCCTCTACAATGTTCATGTTAATACTCTCACAAGCAAAACCTGAGAATTTCCAGAGTCTTGCCACCACATGGTCTTTTAAAATTTTAAATTTTGCCAGACAAATGAGGGTTAAATCTTATTACATTGTGATTTTAAAATTTATTTCCATGATCACTAAACATATTTTCAGATATTTACATGTGTTTTGGAAAGTCTCCTGTAAAAGGCCTGTTTTCTTCTTTGGCCATTTTTCAAAAAAAATTTTTAACCTTTTATCTCATTGGGAGTTTTTACATATTTTGAACACTAAGTTAAAACCTTCTTCCAGTTTAAGGATTTGTTTTTCTTCACTATATGATGGCGTTTTAACAAACAAACTTCTTAATTTGAAACATTAAAATTCCTAATTTTTACAGATATCTTTTGGTTTATTTAAGCATTCCTTCACAATGATGACAAGATAAATGCACTTGTCATAATTTTTATCATAGGGGTAGTTTTGCCTTTTAACTTTAAATATATAATCTATGGGGAAATTAATTTTTATACACTGTGATATGATAATAAATTTATTTATTTTTCTTTCCTATAAGGAAGATGACTTTTTCCGGTATGAATAATTGATAATTGTTAGTCACTATCTGACTATTAGAATGCAGTTTCCTCTCTGTCATATATCATGATCATGAATGAGTATGTTCCTGAGCTATTTTTGTTATACTGGAATAATTTTTCTGTTTCTGTGCTAATATCACATTGCATTACTCATATATTATAAGTGATGATATTCATGAGGACCAATATCCCTCCCTTCTCTTTATCTTTCTGTTTTCTCATGGCTTTAATGCTCTTTGATAGTCCACATTTATTTAGAATAAGCTCAATGAGTTCCATGAGAAATACTTCGCAGATAGTTACTGCAATTGCCCTTAATCAATTAACCAATTTATGGAAAAATGACTTCTAGTCAATATATCTCCCTATAAAGAAGAAGTACAGCAATCCCCTATTTCCTTAAGTCACCATCATGTCTTTTAAAGTAAGTTTATATTTTTGTATATATACTGTGATATTCTCTTCTGAGTACTTTAAATATTAGATTTGGGGTTTTTTTTTGTTTTTTACCAGGAGGTCCCGGGGATCGAACCCAGGTCCCTCCATATGGCAGACGGACGCCGAACCATTTGAGCCACATCCGCCCCCCTACTTTAAAGCATGTTTGTTTTCTTTTATAAAGTGTATTTTGTAAAGATTTATTTTCTGTTCACAGTTCATATACAGAAATCATCTTTCAACAAAGGTTTGCTGCCCAATGCAAACAGGACTCAATTCTAAGACTCAAGCTATTGAGAAAAGAAAGAGCTTTATTGTAAGTTCAACCAATTAGCGGTTAGGTGGTAAGCCTCGAGGCTCAAATCCATCTCCCTGATATGAGGGCTAAGGGAGATTTTATTCATCTAGGAGGTGGGTGTTGCTATGAGGAAGATTAGCTTGTTTTGGTTTAATTGGTTAGGCAAAGATTTGTCCATGTTTGGTGAGACAGGTTCCAGTCTGAATTTCCCTTGATGAAAGATCTCTTGCATTCGATGGCTCCCGATTCATGCAAATATTGTTCTGAGGGGGATGACATTTTGTCAATGTCTCAGAAGTCATCTAAGGATGACATTCTATATTTCTGCACATGCTCAGGTTATATAACTTTCAATTGGCCTCTTGAAAAACAAATGCAAGAAGAAAACTTAGATAGGAAAAATTACAAAAGATACAGATAAACGAAGAGGGTATTAACTGATTCTGGGCAGTTTCCCAATGAAAATGTCTTTTGCATATTAGTCCTATGTCTATTTTATATATATATATAAATATATATTTGAAAGAAGCATTAGGTTACATAAATGTTATATTAAAAATATAGGGGATTGGAGGGAGGAGCCAAGATGGTAGCAGAGTGAGGAGCTACTGGAGTCTGTTCATGATGCAGGGCAGTTGGTAATCACCCAGAGCATCTAGAGCACCTGTTTGGGTGCCCCAGGAGACCAGAAGAGTATCTTGCAATATTTCTTGAAAATATGGAAGGAGGAGACTGCCCATTTGTAGAAAGGATTCATGAGTAGAGTCCTCCATGCCACGGAGGTCGGTGCTCGTGGCACAAGCCACCTTGGGAGCTATTCTGTGGCTGGAGTTGGAAGCTCCATTACTCAAAAAACAGGGTAAGAAGACATGCTGTGGCACCAATTTCAGCTACTGATTGGTGAATTTGATGGGCTAAAGTGTACTCCTAGGAACAACTAAACTTTGAGGTTGTCCAGGTCAGAAGGAGGCCAGTAGTCACCATTTTTACTCTGCCTCGGGCCTCAGGGGAAGCGGGGCTGATTGAAAATCACAGTGCTGTTAAGGATGGGCTTCTTTCCACTCAGGTCAGATTGCAGCTCTAGCCTAAAACCCAGCCCCATCTCTGGCAGAGAGGAAGCTGGGGGGACCTGCACAACCTCTCTGGAAAACTGCAAGTCACTCCACAGAGGTCAGTACCCATCCTGCTCTAGCAGCACAAGCCACATCAGAAGCTATTCTGTGGCTGGAGTTAGAAGCTCCACTACCCATAAATGGTGGAGGAAGAGACAGCTGTCCACCAACCTCAGCTACTGATTAGTGGACTCAGCTGGCTAAAGTATAATCCTAGAAACAGCTAGGGTTTGAGCCTATCCAAGTTGGAAAGAGTCCATTAGCTGCCATTTTGACTCCATCCCCAGCATGAAGAGAAGCTTGGCTGACTGAAAATCCAGTGAAGTTAGGGACAGGCTTCTTTCCACCCAGATCGGCTACAGCCCTAGCTTAGGCTCCAGCCCCACCTCCAGCAGAGGGGAAGCTAATGGGACCTGCACCAGGCTCTCCAGGCAACTGAAAGTGCTCTCTAATGGCACAGATTGAATAGTCAGTCACCTGGGGATGCATGCCAGCACCCCAATAGGATAGGAGAGGTACAGGTATCCTCAGATTCTCCAGGCAATGGTAGGAGTTTTCAGTGCACATGAACTGGTTTGTTGAAAGCTTTCAAGTCCATCTCCACTTCTGTCCCACATCGGATAAGAGGGGGCTGGTGTTCCCTCAGCCTCTCAGGGCAACTGCAGGCATTTTCTGCCTGCACAAATCTGACTGTTGGTCACCTGTGGCTCCACCCTTATTTCAACAAGACAAGAGATGGACTATGTTTGCCCAGTTTCTCTAGGTAACTGCAGCTGCTTTTAGCCCATACAGCCTGGACTTGTGGGTAATTGTGGATCCACCCTCATGCCCCAATAGGAAAGAAGGGGGCTGGTGTTTCCACAGCCTTTCTGGGCAATGGCAGACTTTTGGCCTACAGGGACTAGACTGTTGAATGCCTATGGACCCACCCACACCCCCAATAGGATAGGAGGGGGTGGTGTTTTCACAGCCTCTCTGGAAAATGGCAGGTACTTTTGGCCTACAGGGACTGATCTCTTGAGTGCCTGTGGATCCAACCCTATGCCTTAATAGGATAGGGGGGAGTGGTGTTTCCTCAGCCTCTCCGTGAAATGTCAAGTATTCTCAGCCTAAAGGGACTGAACTGTTGGGTGCCTGTAGAACCACCCCACCACCCAATAGGATAGGAGGGGGCTGGTGTTTCCTCAGCCACTCTGGGCAATGGTGGGTACTTTCAGCCTACAGGGACTGAACTGTTGGCTGTTGGTGGTTCCATTTCACCCATAAAGGGCAAAAAGGACAGTACTCCCTCAGCTTCTCAGGGCAAATGCAAGTGTATTCAGCCCACATGGATTAGAATGTTGGGCACTCCAGAGGGTCAATTCCTCCCCAGCAGGGAGGGGGTCTGGTGCTACATCAGGTTACCTGAGTAACTTAGGTAAATTTGGACCCACATGGCATAGATTGCTGCCCACTACTGTAGTTCCATCCCCACCCAAGGAACGGGAGGAAGGGATGTGAAGCTTTATCAGTCTTTCTCAGCAACTACAGACAGTTTTATCCTGCCCAACTTGGTTTATTACACATGGCTGCAGCTGTGTTCCTACTGCTGGCAGAGGAAAAAAGTGGGAGAAGCTTCATCAATTCTTGAGGCAACGTGGACGGCTTCAAACTCCATAGCTTTTAGCACCAACTACATCCTTGGCTTCTACTACACAACCAGCAAGGGAGAAAAGACAAGAAAGCCTTAAACTAAAAGGAGAAACTGCACCCAGAATAAATACATTTAGCAAGCCAGATGTGAAAACAACAACAAAAAATTACAAGCCACACCAAGAGACAGGAAGATATAGTCCAGTTAAAGGAAGAAGAGAAGCCTGAAAAAGACATAACCATAGATGTTCAAACAAATCTCCTTAGTAAATTCAATGAGATGGCTAAAGAGATTAAAGATATTAAGAAGACATTGGCTGTGTGGGACAGAGTGTGGTCTACAATGAGAACTATGGTCCATGCTTAATGGCAAAGCCTCAGGATGTGTATATCCTTGGCAGGTCATGTGCCACACTAATGAAAGATGTTTATGTGCGATGTTATGTGAGGTGAGGAAGGTGGGGAACATGGGAAACCTTGTAATTTTTGTGTAACATTTATGCAATCTAAGCAATTTTTAAAAATAAATAAATAAATAAGACATTGGATGAGCACAAAGAACTTGAAAGCATACATAGAAAAATGGCAGACCTTATGGGAATGAAAGGTGCAATAAATGAAATTAAAAATACACTGGAGGAATATAACAGCATATTTGAGGAAGTAGAAGAAAGGATTGGTGAGATTGAAGGCATGGCCTCTGAAAGCGAACAAACAAAAGAACAGATGAAGAAAAGAAGAGATAAAATTAAACAGGATCACAGGAAAGTAAATGACAGCAAGAAATATGCAAACATATGTGTCATGGGTGTCCAAGAAGGAGAAGACAAGGGAAAGGGGCTGAAGGAATATTTGAAGAAATAATGGTAGAAAAATTCCCAACTGTATTGAAAGACATAGATATCCATGTCAAAGAAACACAGCATACTCCCATCTGAATAAATGTGAATAGACCAACTCTAAGACACATACTATTCAGAATGTCAAAGGCCAAAGAAACAGTGAAAATTCTGAGAGCAGTAAGAGAAAAGCAATACATAACCTATAAGGGATACCGAATAAGATTAAGTGCTGATTTCTCATCAGAAACCATGGAGGCAAGAAGGGAGTGGTAGATTTATTTCAGATACTACAAGAGAAAAACTGCCAGGCAAGAATTTTATATGCAGCAAAGTTATCTTTCAAAAAATGAGATAAACAGAAACTATGAGAGTTTATAACAAAAAGACCAGCTTTGCAGAAAATACTTAAAAGAGTGTTACAGCCTGAAAAGAAAAGACAGGACAGAGAGGCTTGGAAGAGAGTCTAGAAATGATGATTGTATCAGTAACTGTAATTATAAGTGTCAAAATAAAATGACAAGTAAAATGCAAAGAAAATGGAAGAAATGAGAACTGCCTTTATAGTAATAACATTGAATTTTAATGGCTTAAACTTCCCAGTCAAAAGACAAAGAATGGTGGAATCGATAAGAAAATATAAGCCATCTATATGTTGTCTGCAAGAGACTCAACTTAGACTCAAAGATAGCAATAGATTAAAAGTAAAAGGTTGGAAAATGGTATTCCATGCATGCAGTAAACAAACAAACAAATAAAAACCTGGGGTAGCTATACTTATATCAGATAATATAGACTTTAAAAGCAAAACTGTTATTAGAGACAAGGAAGTACTTTACATATTAATAAAAGGGATGATTCACAAGGAAGAAATACCTAACCAGGATATCCCAAGGTATGTGAAGCAAACACTGGCAAAACTGAAGGGAGAATTAGACATCTTTACAATAATAGTTGGAGGCTTCAATACACCACTCTCAGCATTGGAATGGGCATCTGGACAGAGGATCAATACAGAAACAGAGAGCTTGAATAATATGATACACGGACTAAACTTAATAGACATATGCAGAAAATTTCACTCCAAAACAGCAGAATATACATTCTTTTCAAGTGTTCATGAATCTTTCTCCAGGATAGACCGTATGTTGGGTCACAAAGCAGATCTCAATACAGTCAACAAAATTGAAATCATACAAAGCACTTTCACTGATCAAAATAGAATGACACTGGAAATCAAGAAGAGGCAGAAAAAAGGAAAATTCACATGCACATGGAAATTAAACACACTTAAATAATCAGTGGGTCAAAGAAGAAATCTCAAAAGAAATCAATAAATATCTCAAGACAAATGACAACGAGAATACAACATTTCAGAACTTATGGATGCAGCAAAGACATTGTTGAGAGGAAAATTTATAGCCTTCAATGTTTACATTTAAAAAGAAGAAAGACCTAAAATCAGTGACCTAATTACACAGCTGTAGGAACTAGAAAAAGATCAGCAAACCAATCCCAAAGCAAGTAGAAGGAATGAAATAACAAAGATCAGAGCAGAAATAAATGAAATTGAGAACAAAAAAACAATAGAGAGAATTAACAAAATTGAAAGTTGGTTCTTCAAGATTAACAAAATTGACAAACCCTTAGCTAAACTGATGAAGAAAAAAAGATAAAAGATGCAAATAAATGAAATAAAAAATGAAAATGGGAACATTGCTACAGACCCCACATAAATAAGATCATAAGATTATACTATGAACAACTTAATGCCAAAAACCTAGAAAAAGTATATGAAAAGGAAAAATTCCTAGGAATGTACAAACAACCTACACTGCCCTAGAAGAAATAGAAGACCTCAACAAATGAATCACAAGTAAAGAGATTGAAACAGTAATCAAACACCTCCCCAAAATGAAAAACCCAGAAACAGATGGTTTCACAGATGAGTTAGCCAAACATTCAAAGAAGATTTAATACCAATCTTACTCAAGCTCCTCCAAAAAACTGAACAAGAAAGATCACTACAACTCATTCTAGGAAGCCAATATCACCCTAATACCAAAACCAGATAAAGATATTACAAAAAAAAAAAGAAAATTACAGACCCATTTCTCTAATGAATACACATGCAAAAATCCTCAAGAAAATACTTGATAATAGAATCCAACAGCACATTAAAAGAATTATTCATCATGATCAAGTGAGTTTTATACCATGCATGCAAGGCTGGTTCAAAACAAGAAAATCAATCAGCATAACACACCACATAAATAAATCAAAGAAGGAAAATCACATGATCTTATCAATTGACACATAAAAAGCATTTGAAAAAATACAACCTCATTTCTTCATAAAAATACTACAAAAAATAGGAATTGAAGGAAACTTTCTCAACATGATAAAGACTATATATGAAAAACTCACAGCTGACATTGTACTCAATGATGAAAGACAGAAAGATTTCCCATTGACATCAGGGACAAGACAAAGATGCCCATTGTCACCACTGTTGTTCAATATAGTGCTAGAGGTTCTAGCTAGAGCAATCAGGCAAGAAAAAGAAATAAAAGTCATCCAAATGGGAAAGGAAGAATTAAAACTTTCACTATTCACAGATACAATTGTATATCTGGAAAGTCCTGAAAAGTCTTCAACAAAGCTGCTAGAGCTAATAAATGATTTCAGTAGAATGTCAGGACACTAGATCAATACACAAAAATCATTGGTATTTCTATACACTAGTAATGTGCAATCTGTGGAGGAAGTCAGTTAAAAAATTCCGTTTAAAATAGCAACTAAAAGAATCAAATATTTAGGAATAAACTTAACCAAGGATGTAAAACACTTGTATTCAGAAAACTATATTCATTGCTAAAAGAAATAAAAAAGACTTATATAATTGGAAGAACATTCCATGCTCATGGACTGGAAGATTAATTATCATTAATATGTCAGTTCTACCCAAATTGATATACAGATTCAATGCAATCCCAATAAAAATTCCACCAGAATTTTTTAAACAAATGGAAAAAATTAACAAATTTATCTGGAAGGGTAAGTGGTCCCTAATAAGCAGAAACATCTTAAAAAAGAAGAGTGAAGTTGGAAGACTCTCACTTCCAGACTTTAAATCATATGACCTTGTTACAGTGGTAAAAACAGCATGGTACTGGCGTAAATATAGACACATAGACCAATGGATCCGAATTGATGGTTCAGAAACAGACCCTCCCATCTATGGCCAAGGGATTTTTGAGAAGACCGTCAAATCCACCCAGCTGTAAAAGAACTATTTATTCAAAAAATGGTGCTGGAAGAACTGGATATCCATAGCCAAAAGTAAGAAAGAAGACCCTTATCTCACACCCTATACAAAAATTAACTCAAAATGGATCAAAGACCTTCATATAAAAGCAAGTACAATAAAGCTCCTAGAAGAAGGGTAGGGAAACATCTTCAAGACCTGGTGGTGGATTCTTAAACTTTACACCAAAAGCATGAACAACGAAAGAAAACAAGGATAAATGGGATCTCCTCAAACTTCAACACTTCTTTGATTCAAAGGACTTCAGCAAGAAGGCAACCCACTCAATGGGAGAAAATATTTGGTAACTAAATATCTGATAAGGGTTTGATTTCAATTCTATATGAAGAGATCACACAACTCAACAATAAAAAAGTAAGCAATCCAATTAAAAATGGGCAAAAGATTTAAATAGACATTTCTCCCAAGAGGAAATACAAATGGTCAAAAAGCACACGAAAAAATTTTCCATATCACTAGCTACTAGGGACATGCAAATTAAAACAGCAATGAGCTATCATCTAATACTGCATAGAATGGCCATTATTTAAAAAACAGACAACAATAATTGCTGGGAAGGATGTGGAGAGATAGGAACACTCCTTCACTGTTGGTAGGAGTAAAAATGGTTCAGCCTCTGTGGAAGACAGTTTGGCAGTTCCTCAAGAAATTAAATATAGAACTGCCACTTATCTAGCAATTCCTCTACTAGGAATATATACTGAAGAACTAAAAACTATGACACAAACTGATATATTCACACTGATATTCATAGTGGCATTATTCACAATTGCCAAAAGATGGAAACAATCCAAGTGTCCATCAATCAGTGAATATGTATAAACAAAATGTGGTATATACATGCAATG
Source organism: Cabassous unicinctus (assembly GCA_029593785.1). Taxonomy (NCBI): domain Eukaryota; kingdom Metazoa; phylum Chordata; class Mammalia; order Cingulata; family Chlamyphoridae; genus Cabassous; species Cabassous unicinctus. Next base: position 66,115 of record JAQZBX010003144.1, read on the forward strand.
GAATACTATGCTGCAGCAAGAAGAAATGAAATTGGTACATATGTGATAACATGGATGAATCTTGAAGACAGTATACTAACTGAAGTAAGCCAGACACAAAAGGACAAATATTGCATTGTCTCACTAATATGAACTAAATATGAAGAATAAACACATGGAGGTAAAACTTAGAGTATAGGTTATTAAGAGATAAGAGGAGGGTTGAGAAGAACTACTGATGCTTAAGGTATGTAGAAGCTTTAATTAACTTGACTTTAATTAACTTGTGCCATCTGGGCCCAGAACTTCAGTGGAGCAGCAACTCTTACTCTACAGCTCATTGGACCCACCCATGACTGCTGGCAGGGAGATGATGATGGACAAGGGCCATCCCAGGGAATGGAGAGAGTCTGCAGCTGCAGGCAGGATAATTCCATCCATCTTCCCCATGGGATATAATCCCCCTCTAAATTGGAAGTGGAGTGAACATCACCATCCCAGGTTCCTCAGGAGGTAGGGAAGAGCTATGGACTAGAGTAGACTTACTGGTATTCTACTATAGACATTTTGTGACTAAAGCAATGGAAAAAATTACAACATTGATGTGTAGCCACTGGCCACTGGAGGCTCTGGGTGCAGGGAGAGGGAAAATCAGTTGTAATACAGGGGTTTTTTGAGACTTGGGAATTGTCATGAGTGACATTGCAATGACAGATATAGGCCATTTTATATCATCATATAACATGCAGACTGTAGGGGTGAGAGTGTGTTCTACAATGTGAACTGTGGTCCACGCTTAATGGCAAAGCCCCAGGATGTGTTTATCAATTGCAATTATGTGCCACACTAATGAAGTATGTTTATATGGGAGGTTGTGGGAGGTGTGGGAGGCGGGGCGTATGGGAATCTGTATATGTTTTGTGTAACATTTATGTAATCTAAATATCTTTAAAAAATAAATAAATAAGAGGCACATAAGAGCATTTTGAATTGCTAAATGACAAAATTAGTGTTTTCAAAGATAGAACATCTGAACTGGAAAAGACAGGAGAACA